>JAIPMN010002786.1:22088-33297 GCA_020650975.1 Apostichopus californicus | reverse complement strand
GAGTAGTACCTTTCAGACACAATATCAGATCCTTATTATCAATTGCAATTTAAGCTAACTCATTCCATTTGTAATCATCTAATGCTATTTACCTGATTTGTTGACTGTAAACAATTAGGGATTGTCTAAAGTTTATCAAATGCCATAATTAAGGACAATAAATTTATTGAAGAGAAATTATGTCCTGCAAAAGCATTGAAACATTTTTGTCAACTTTGTGCCTTGGTGCACCCCCCCCCCTTCCCCCCCCCCCTTACCTTCTCTCAATCTAAGTATTTACTCCCAAAAGTTTATGTATTCAAATATATATAATATATATATAGCTCACCCTATTATCCACCAGTTGAAAAATCTCCCCAAACTTGTCCTTAGACCTTTAAAGAATTATGAACACAGTGAATTGTTATGCCATAAAACTTTTCATTTTTTCCATTGCCAGGCAGCTAGTATATTACCTACCCCCTTTAGACAGAAAAGAGGGCAAATTTAGGAGTAGGACCCATATTAGTAACATAAAGGGGTAATAAAATATATAGCCATATATAGAATGTTTATACCGCGGGAGGTGAGTCACACTTCACTTCCCAAGCAAAGCAGACTCAAACTTTGGAACACAATCCTTTTTTCCAACCCACTCAAATATTCTATCAGTGAGTAAAATCATGGCTAACCTTGATTACTCATGTTTAAAGTTCTGCAGTATGTCACTCCTAATCTTTATTGCCATAAATTGACAATCAATTATCAAGATTTCATAGGACAAATCTGCAACAAAAACATTACCATACTGCATCACACTCAACATACAAACATACACACACACACACACATGTACAGTAAACCCCCATTGAGTGTTGCATACAGTGTAACTGTGAAGTGATAGTACAGACTCAAAGGTGAAATGGACAGGGCTTGTGTTTGCCTTCTTTCCAATGGGCTACAGAGCTACTGATCAACCATGTAATCACACTATTTAAAGGGATAAAGTTAAATAACATATTGTACCCATAGAAGTTTGTTTTTTACAAACTTAAATCTTACACAAAAATCTCTTAATTCTCTGTAGAAGTTGCGATGCTTCTTAAAAATTTAAAGACTAAAATACTAATACTTTATGATTTAACCGTTCTCTTCATATGATCCCACCTTAAGGTAGGTGTTTGACTACTTTAATAGTTTGTTCCTATTTACTGTTCTCCCGGTAGAACTTCTGATAGGCCGGAAAAGAGCATATGGAATAAATTAAATGCTTTAAGTTTTGTATAACAGGTTTCAAATAACTCTGAACTTAAGTACTTAATTATAAATAAAATGGTTCCCTGTGTTGCATATATACTGTATGTTTGTAACTAAATCTTTGCACTTGTAATGCAACTTGACCATTCTGAATTTCACTTTGGATAGATGCGATAGACCGAAAAAAAACTATCTACGGTAGAGTCATAGACTAGTCTCCAATTAGATTGCAATACAGGATTATGTGAATGACTCACAGTGTAAGGTACTAATATGAGTAACATACACAATACAGCAGTGCTGAAATATGTAAAAGCAGGCCCTTGTACTGTACATACAGTATAGCAGATATTGCAGAGACCCCCCCCCCCCTTCCCCTCATCCAGTGTTCCAAACACCAGTGCCCTTTAAAAAGGACTATAATTTATTACTCTGACAGGATACTGGACTGTGGTACAGCAGTGTGGTTTATAAAGGGACAAAACAGGACAAGATTGTTTGGGTTAAAGGTCACCCCTGTACTGGGCAACACCTTCCAGTTTAAAGACATCTTGTGACATTTATTGACACCATCAGCACCAGGATAGAGCACAGACTTGCGCTTGTAGGTCTTATTATTGAGACTGGAAGTTTCTGAATTTATGGGAACTCGTGGGAATAAAGGTACTTCAAGCTCAAACCTAGTAACCTACTGTCAGTTAAACTTAACCAGAAATGCAATGTTTATAATTGGAAACAATATTATGTACAGTAACACTGATACAGCACTTGCAAGAAGAACAGTAGGCCAACATAAAGGAAACTTTGCAAAAAAAACTTTTAATCTATCTGATAATATTTGTTTTACTACAATGATTTCCTATATAGGTCTGTATTCAAAGTTATTACTTCAGTAATAAGAACACAATAAGAACTTTTCACACAAAGTTCAGGAATCAATGTCTAGTTTGGACTCATGTAGATCTCACCACAAGACCCCAGCATGTCATCATGAGAGAATACAGATATTCTTCCCTTCCCTTCATAACCTCCTTCCCCCACCCCCCCCCCCTCACCCCAAAAGGGTTGTCAACTGGGGATTCCCTATTCCATGATACATAAGTGGGAAATAGATCGCACAACTCCAACAGGCATGTCGCTCTGACACAACCGACTAGAACAACGAAAATTTCCATGGAAGCTCGGAAACATGAAGAGAAGCCTGTCAAAGAAGCAGAAAGTTCCTTCATCTACTGTTTTAAGTGTGAGATTTGCACTCTTCATTTTTAATCACAACACACCACAAAATATCAAGTTTTTCCTCAAAAAAGCTCAAAACGGTTTATGGAGGATATATATTCCTATTAGGTAAACAGTTTAATCTCCTAAAGTCCACATTTTGCCGTTGACAGGGGTCGAATGTTAAAAGCCAAAGGTCACATTCCTTATGGCTATGATGTTTCACAAAATTAATATGATGTAAGTGGAGTAGAAAATTACAGTCTTCAACTGGGAATAACAGCACTTTTGAAACTTATCTAAATTTTCAGCTTTTAATCGTTGCTCCCAGCAAAGCCAAGAAGGAGTGTATCCTTGCTCCTCGACCTTCATTAACTATTCTTTTCTATCCTTTATGCGAAGGTGTGAACCCATTAAAATCTGCTGAGCACATGCTGGGACCTATGCACTATACAGCTTGGAGGAGAATTCACATAGTGAACAAATGAAAAAAAAGTTGCACTTGAAAGGAATTTATGGAAATGTTTATCTTCCCCCCACCCCCCCAACCCCCTCCCCCTTCAAACTCACTTTGTAATTCTCACATCTTTCTTTCGCTACATGGATGACTTCATGTTCCAGGTTGAAAATCCCCCAAAAATGACTGGTTTGGGAATTTATAAATGCACCACAAATACTTCCCTGCCTCCCGTCTACTTGAATGCACTTTCCTTATTTATCTAACCCCCAAAACTTACTGGTCTGGATATATTCATGAATGAAGATAGTTTACCTGTCTCTCCTACACATGAGCACTCTGATCTACCTAGCCAACAAATTGGATAACATTCTTGCACTGTTCTCCAATGACTCACTCGATAAATTTGCCTTATCTTCTTAAACTAATAGGTAACGTCTTAGCACTGCATCCACAATCCCACATACTTGGGACTCCACCCATCCGAGGTGTAAATCTATGCGTTTTCCACAGAACCAGAAGTTTCACGAAAAGGGTACGAAACAAAATTTGAAAGTTGCGCAGCACAACGGTTAAGGAAACTCTCGCATCCTCGTACTGTAACTGCAATTTTGGCTCCTGTGAACTTGTACTAAAGAGGAAAGGAGAATTTGGGAATGTAACTCTCGGGCTCTAAAAATACAGTCTTACACAAACTTTAACAGTGTGTGATCTTATGACAAAAGACTAGTGCTTAAAGGGAAGGGAATGGAAAATTGTCTGGTAATTCCTTTGCAGTGGTTACCTTCATACTAAAACTTGTTTAGAAACTTCATTTCATGGAAACAATTTCTTTCAAAATTTAATAAAGATAGCCCAATATATAGTACATTAGCATTGCTGTTTACACTTTAATCAACGCAATGGGCTGGGTTTTTTTGCTGGCGGCCTGCCAACAATTTAGACTATCTTTTCTCATAATTGTTAAGTTTTGTCAGATTTATGTCAGATTGTATCAAACATGATTGCCTACTGAACCCTCTACTGATACTGTACAAATGATGATGAGTCATTTTATGGATGACGTCTGAATTTTAGTTAAAAACCACTGAAAATTTGATTGGTTTATATCTATCGAGGAATAACAATGCGCAATAAATGACATGTTTACAATGGTATCTAGGGCTTTTTCAGGCCTGACTGATTTAACATTGCTGCAATCATAAAGTATAAGAAAGCAACAGTCATACCATACCGTCAATTATAATCAGAATACATTCACTGGTATTCAAAACACTGTACTTTTATTTCCCCAGCCTGTGATAAAGACATTGAGCGCAAACGGTACGATTACTTACAAGTTTGTTTGAATCATTTTGTTTGTTGATGATGGAATTTTCTCTACAGAAACATTGTGATATATACTGTATGTGTCTCAGCGATACACACAAACAGAATGTGAAGTCATAACACACACAAAAGCATCTCACTCTGTTTGCCACAAATTTTGTGGGGGAACTATGTCATTCTTTGTCTGGAAAGGGAATGAATATGGTGCTGATTGCAGTTCCGCAATATATTTCATTGCTCTAAATATGCTACAAAAACAAACAAAATACTCAAATATGGTCACAGTCACATATCACCGGCTATTTTCATAAAATTTTGATGTTGTCGGTTCCATTTTATCACATGTAGCAAATTCAAATTATGCAAGTCAACACTTACAAAGAACTTATTTCTTTCCTTTTGAAGAAACTGATAACTGTACTGTATGGGACAATATGAATCTTTATAAGTGTAATTCAAAGCAAAAGTTAAATTTTGAACAGTGTAAAATAGGCTGATTATCTCCTTGTCGAGACGTGCAGATGATAAAAGAACAATTCTAGACGATCAAATAAGCCGACCTAAAGAAAGAAAGAAATCCATATCAACAAAAAACAGAATTGCAAACACACCTGGATTGCTATCTTTTACCTCAAATGATTGTATTTTTTTGTGTGTTTTCGTCACGTTTGTTTGGATTTTTGACAGGAGAATCAAACACAACACATCTTCAAACCAAGGTCACTAAAAAACCCAGACAAAAGTAAGGGACAATGAAATCTCCAACATTCTCCACTTTACATACCTTTGTCAAGAGATATGTTTGTCCCACCACCAACAGGCAGTAGGAAATCGACCATTAACTCAAGGCATGAGTTGACACACGTTTTACACGTATACAGCTCATCTACAGTGCCACAAATTTTTTAACAAGCATAAAACTCCTTCATTCAGTTTAACTTAAATCATCTGCCATTAATCGGAAAACCCTCAGTCGTAATTTTGACGAATTAGGAATATAGAAACTATCATCTGTGACTTCTTCATTACACTATATATCTTTCTGTTTGTGTATGTTGCATTTCTCTCTTCCTTGTTTGGGAGCCACAGATTAGGATTAAGGTAAATCAAATATATAATAAAATTTATGGCAGAACTATTCCACCAAAATAGATTTGATATTTAGTTGGAAAAATTTGTCACTCTTTTTTTTTTATCCCTTTGGTTTAACAATTGAAAATATCAATCTTGGTTTCCCTACACAATAAAGTTCTTCCAGAACAAAGAACAGTAGTATATTATATCATGTGATGTGTATTGTGAAACCAAGTCAGAATACATTATTGACAAACAGTCAACTTCAAGAATATTAGATCCAATGACAATTGAGCTGGCAAATTGTGAGCTACACATTAATACTGTACAGTAAATAAAAACCTTAAACAGCAAACTGAAGCCAGCATACACAACTTGGCCTAGTCTGAAGGGGTTTTTTTTCAGCACTTGTAAAATTATTGCTGGTAACAATTGCTACTACACCACAGTACTTGTAGAAACCTAACAAAGGAAGAAAGACAGGGAATAGAGCTCTACTTGATTGGATATTAAAGACAAGATGTGTGTTACCATGGCAATGCCAATAAAATGGATCACCACCGGGAGGACTACTATTGTAATATTTTGCAATGATTCTGTATTAGAAGTTCTATTTGTAATGAAATCTACTTTATGAACAGATCAATGTACATTGTACAATATTGCTGTGTGCTGCAGGAGTTCAATATTGCTTACAGGACTGACCTTTTTAAACATCTCTGTCAGGTTCGTTGAATCAGTTTAAACAAACAAAGAAATTTCGAAAAAAAACAATGGGGTTAATAAGGCAGCAGGGTTGAATTGAATTTTACTTGGTCAAATCTGAAAGATACTATGAAGTATCAAAATAGTGAACGAACAGTATACAAATGAAGAAGAAGTGAAACAAATGTTTGTAGCCTTACACAATTTGCTACTTAACTTGCATAAGACTCATTGTGCATTTGGTCACCAAGTTTACCAATTACTCAGATTTATAATTGATCAAGCAAAGACCCTTTCCTACAGACTTACGTAGCTTCTTTCCAATTTAAAATGAAGGTCGATAATGGGATTTTTATAATTTGATTTGAACTCCAAACACTTGGTCACCCAAACTCTTTTCGTATTATTAGTATTTTTTTTCCCTGTATTATTAATATTAATGATTAATCACATGCAATATGGCAAGTTGGAGAAAAAAAATTGAATTATTTGACCTGCTCAACATTTATTTTAAAGGAAACATGATTACCTGTACTTAAGCTGTTTTAAGGTACATGGTTATTAGAAATGCATATTGAAAGAGGGTTAAATGAGGCACAGTGCTAAAATGTTACTAATTTGATAATTTTAATGAATACTGTACATGACAAATACAGTAGTACTCTGTACATATTCGGTGTCAAATTGATGGAAATACAGTAGACACAGGGCATAATTACATCAATATCACATTGCAAATGCTATGCATAATATGGACAAGTTGCTATACTTGTAAGTCACAGGATGTAGCTAGCAGTGCTTTGTACAAGGACCCTAGTATTGTTATGAAATACAAAATTCTGAGGCTTTCAAAATTGCTGACACATAAATGCTTGAAACAGATTCCATGCACATTACACATCATGTCATAATCCCATTCATGATTTGGATATGTTATCATTTATTCTCTTGCGAATGTGAAGGATATATAATAATAATAATAATAATCATAATAAATGAGACTTATATAGCGCCAAATCAGTAGACAAAAGTCACTGCTCAAGGTGCTTTATGTATATATGTACATAGTAACAGTTGTACAGCATACAAATCTAGTTCAATTCTGGATAACTTAAAACTTACTAGTTTGGGCAGCTACATATCAGTACAGATCTCACCTGTATTCACTCCAAACATTTCTTTCAAAAAACAAAAATTACAAAGTGCCTCCCTTCTGGATCACTGCACAATTTCTGCTCCTTTCTGTGTACATTTGTGGTAGAAGCAGGTTAACGCAGGACTACTTTAAGTTATATTTTCAGCATTTAATGTAGATCTTGTGTAAGCCAAAATTGAAATCCGCAAGTCAAACTGAAACTGTGACCTTCAGCATGTTTTTTCCGATACAACTTAAGCTTTTACTCACTGCTGTAATTGTAATCTGCAATTGACATTACTGTAAATAGCAGACTTTGACGGTTAACGTCTAAATAAATGATATTCTGTAATAGGAGCATTGTTACCTGTAGTTTCCAGTCAATACAATGCATGTGAACAAACTTTTTCATTATTTTTCCATTATTGAAAGTTAATAACTAAATAATATATCAATAACTAAATATATATTAGCAACTGGCTCATTATAGCCTATCCTGTATCAGAAAGAAACGTAGAACTAACCCAATGACAATATAAGTTGGTGTTAACCTAATGCCTCAATCAGTAAACTGTAAGTTAACCCAGCTTCCTTTTACACTAAACATAACAATCTGAAACTGGTGTTCACTAAATTAGTTTTGAGACAATTAATTTAAGTTGCCCATGTTGGAATTTTTAATTCTAGGCATGTTGGGATCTAAAAATCCAACTGTATGCGCCAGGTGCCCAGGGTTTCTAACTACTTTATTCAGGCTACCAAACTGCATGGCCAAATAGCCTGTCGAGCTTCCAACATTCAAAATTGCCAACTTTCTTCACTGCCTGAAAGCATAAATTACTTTAATCTGTATTGTATTAGTAGACACAGCACAATTACTTTAAATACCCCCCCCCCCCTTCCCGGACACCTGTCTTAAGCTTGCAAAATCCTATGTAAGAATCCAAGTCACTTTAACACTGAAATCTAAGTTTTACATGGCATATTCAGACGTACAAATAAAACAGCACAATCACCCACAATGAAGAAGTGCCTTACTGTATGTGACGATGAGAAACCTTTGATAATAGCAAGTACAGTAGCCTATCAAGTTAACATTCACAGTTCCAACACATGGTAAAGCCCTATTAAATCACTTCAAAAATCTTTTAAAATCTGCAAAGAACATCATGCATTGGATGCAGTTTTGATTTCTTAAATGCATCAATGAACGATAAAAAGAATGCATTTTGTGAATTAAGTTTGCATACTATTTCCATTGTTACAGGCTTGCACAAAATGTTATCGGATTACTACAGTCTCAGGAAAAAAGCCGGACAGACTACTACTTTGGAAAACTTATCGGGCACTTGGCTGCATACTAACCTAGCCTACTGTATAGTCAGTATTGCGAATTTCGGAACACTGCGAATTTCGGACACCCCTAAGAAATACACGATTTCACCATGACAACCTACAGGAAGAGCCAAATTTCACCAAAAAGTACGAAACTACAGTTATTTTCTCTCCAAAATGACCCGTGTGCAAGTTAATACTTACATATTTGTCAATAAAATGACGGAGATCTATGAAGTCTGTTATAATTACTGAAAGAGCAACTGCGCCACCAATTTTATCACCAGCGCCACACTGTGGGACTGTGTGTCCGAATTTCGCAATACTCAAGCAAAGAAATACCAGTTCCACAATCACAAGAATCTTCTTGGAATACAACGTGAAAACAGTTTGCAGGAAAGAAAGTTTGGCCGTGTATCGTAATATAACACACTTCTCCAACCATATCAAGTATATTTCCAGGTGATTTATACCAGACGATATAGTTTTGGGGTGTTTTAAGGCTTAGGTGTCCGAAATTCGAAGTGTCCATGCTCTAGGTTGCCTATCAATACTACAGCTTACTGTACTGGCTTAAACTCTGTAATTATTATTACTTACCTTATTTGCAGCATCACTGTCCAAATCATGTGCCTCTCTTGTCCTAAAACAATTCTGGCACTTGACTTTGTTGAACATGTTTGGTTGGAAATTTTTGCATGAGGATGTCCGTCTGAGGAGGTTCTCCTCACCTCTCTGTGGAAAGACCATCCTGCCTCCCTCAGCCAGCTGATTGAATCCTCAGTCAGACAAGTATTAAGATTCCACTTCACAGTAGGCACTATTTACTTGAAGGATTCCCAGTAAGTTTGGGCTATCTACCTTATTTCGGTTAGGTCTAGCCTATGTGTCATATGCAGTTGGCTATCCTATCACAATAATATCATTGAACCAAATTTGTAAAAGGATGAAAACGTACGCAACTTACACTAGTAACAACTAACATTTGCATTCCTTATTCGTAGTAAGTTCTAGAGAACAGATTCTGCTCACCCTAACAAGTAACATTAGGCTATCCTTCAGCACACGAAGTGTGTGTTAGGGGTCTACTACGCTGAACAAGCCTAGCGAAACTATCATAGGCTACCAATATTTGCAATAATGTACATCAGAAGGAAAACAAAATGTTATCGGCTATTCCCAAACTAAATGGACTAATACAGATCATGGATGATTTTATTATCCTTTATCGCTGGACCCAACGGTTGCTCCGCCGGAGAGGCAGATGGCACTACGCCCCATGTTTCCAAGTCGAATTCCAGCAGCAATTGCTGTTAATTCAAAGTTTTCAAACCTAAGCAAGGTAATCCAGACATAAAATTCCTCACAATAATATCCGCTTTCGCCGCTAAATAAAAGTGAAATTACGAAAATACTTGAAACAAATACGGATAACCGTTCGTCAATATAACAGGTAACAAAATTGACCACAGCTTACTGCACTAAACTGGTCTGCCTTAATTAATAATTGTACACAATAGTAGCTCTACCAGTCGACCATCGATAATCCAGATCTGAATCTTTAAACTGGAAAAGAAAGATCTGTACACACCATAGAAATTGAAGTAAGATACACACATATTGTCACGCATATTGTCAACAAGAAAAATAGAGGGCGTTTGGAATATATTACATACTATACAGAGCCGTGTCTGGTTACATAAGAAATGCCTGTCCGCTCTGGAAATAGGTGTCGCTGCGCCAATTTACAACAACAGTCTGTTCACTGTAGACCAACAATGAATGTTGTATGTAGGTTAGTATATAAGAATTATGTATGTTAACGATACGTTAATGAGAATTATGTTTTGAGTGTGAACGAAATCAATATTACTGCTTTCCAAAACATGTTAATGTTGATGTTCCTTAACCTCCGCCCCTCGCAGAGACTTGACGAAATGCAAGGCCTCATTTTTACCATCTAAGAAATGGAATTCTCCCTCACTCCTTCCCACTCCTCATGGCCCCTCGCGTGTTCAATAGCTCGACTACTAGTTAGCGGATTTTGTTCCCTGATTCTCTGCCAACTTTGATTTTATTAAATTTCAGATACACTACCGTAAGTGGCATTGATAGTTCTGTGTTGCTAAGGTTACATCACCAGGGGCTTACATCGTACCCTCCTTATACTATATAAATCCATCCCCTTTGGACTCTTACTTTCCCATACTGCCTTTTATCACAGGCTTTTACATACATACACACACATACATACATACAAACATAAATAGTCTGAATGTCCGATGAAATACCCGTCCACTGCTCCATATATAAATATTAAACACTGACCCACTAGTTTCTGTTGGCATTAAATTGATTTCTTTTGTAGTATGTGACCTATGAGGAATATCCATTTCCCCAAATCATTTGAACGTGTAAATTATATGTGCCTCACTTTAAGGTGTTAATATCGGGATAATATCAAACTTTCAAAATAGGTGTCGCACCACAATTAATTGCTCCCATTGACTAAATATACTTAACTCGTCACTTTCCAAGGTCGCTATAGCATAGATTGAATTTTTTTCAACTGACAATATCCTACCCACCATATGATAGCTGATGGCTTGGGCCATCACAGTACATTCAACTTTTGTCACCATGAAATTTGAGCTACAAGCAGTGGCGTCGTGCCCATTGGGGCCCGGGGGGCACAGGCCCCCCCCCCCCCAAATTTTGTC
>JAIPMN010002786.1:463-19846 GCA_020650975.1 Apostichopus californicus | reverse complement strand
ACCCCCCCCCCCCCCCCGTCGCTACGCCTTATAGAGAGTCACTATACTCTTAGCTGATAACATGTGTGCTCTGTTTTCATGTATTTCTTAATAATTGGATGATTGATTGTTTCAGTAATATTTGTTATTTGCTGAATCAAATTTAGAATTTAGAATTTAGGATTTAGAATTGAGGATAAAACATAACAAAATCAAAATGGTTTAGCGATGTGATTTTGACAATTGGGTTCAGTTTTTTGTCCTTTCAATTGTTTTGTCTGTAGTTCTCATTTGGTCTGGACTATTCTTTCAACAATACAGTTTAAGCTATCTCATTGTCTATGATTAACCATAATTATGATTTAAATACATTTGTATATGTGAAGCTCAGTTGCATCGACTTACAGGCTTCACTCATTCAGTCACTATAAAACTGTCTATCCAGCGCCATATTGTTGGAAACAATATTTCGGTTCGGCCTATTCTAACGACTGATCAGTATGTGTGAATTCACACGTGCGTTGTTGAAATTACGTAATATATCATGCTGTAACTTCGGACAGTCGATATATGACAACGAAAGTCAAAACATTTTTTTTTTTGCTTGTTTGTTTTTAGTTCACTTTAAGTTGACCTAACTTCAAGTGAACAGGTCTCGAAAACGGTGTATTGGAATAGAAGAAATTGTTACCGGGATGTTGGTTAGATTTCATGTAAAATATAAAAGTTGGATTGACTTTTTGGGTATATCATAGAATCAGGGTCCAGTACGGTTTATTCTGCAGCCTCAACCAAGTTCGGATGATAGTTCCATCTGAGATTTTTACTGCAGATGTTCTGTATGATAGTTGTCAACTATATAGTGTCTAAAGAATATATTAATCTGGCACTCAGTGTATTGTTGAAACTACGGACAACATTGTATTCACCAACACACCGAGGAGAATGCCACACTGAAGGTCAAGGAAGATAACTCATTTTAACACTGTTTTTATGAGTGTGTGTGTTGGGCGGGTTTATTTGTCGGGGTACATGGGAAAGGAGGAAGGGGAAGAGGAGGCGTTGAAATGATAACTGACGTTTCAATACCGTGACGGATTGAGACCTCACGGTCCTCACCTTCTTACTTTCATTGATCAGCTATCCCTCGGTGAAAGCAATCATAATGAAAGAAATGTATACTGTGCAATGTCCCATTGGTCAAGTTACACCAGTTCTATCTCGCAGCGAACTTAAAACGCCAGAAAAAAAAGTATAGAATACGTTTTTAGCCGTCTTGCTGTATTTTCTTTAAACGAAAAGTTTGGGTGGGTGACGTAAATATCCGCTAACCTCAACCCAGGCCTGACGTGACAGGAACCCAAGGAGTGGGGATGCAGCTCCGAGGCCTGGCTAACAAAATTTGGGACCGGGAAAATATGGGATATATCACACACAAACTATTACCCGGCGACAAAAGTTTCCAGTGGCCCGACCTTAATCTCAACACCTCCGCCCAAGCCCTTGGAATTGGATATGCCAAATAGGTGGCAGCAGACAACTCCGGCTCTGGGTTTCCCAGGTGCTGAAATCAGCGTGTGTACAGTGCAGTGGACGATGCTGACACGGCAAACTATCGACGGTTTGCGTACGTAGCTAGTTAGCTAGGTGCAATACTAGTACTGGTTAATGAACAGTGCTTAATACGTATTACGTGTAGGCTATTCGTGTGGCCGCAGTACCAGTACATTACTAATACTACTAAATCTCTTCATTATAAAAGTATTGTCGAGTGCTTCTCAATGAAAGAGAACGACTAAGAGAGGAAAACCCAGCAAATATACTAGTCAATGGTGTTTACCAGTATCTTCATTCGATTTCCTCATTGTCTACAGGAGTGTGCTTGACAAGCCTTCATAGACTGATCTTGCTACGTGGCCTGCACGAAAATCACTGGTACTGATTAGGCTACGTTAGGATACATTCTACATTCTACCTACACAGTAAAATACTAGCCTATTGTGGTATCTAGAGCCTATGCAACCCGTACTCATTTCTGTGATCGGATTAAGTGGACCCTTGAACTGCCTGCATATTATCGATTATACGAAACGATAAGTGGCGCACATGCAATAAGACAAACAAACCTGCTGATTAAATCATTGCGAAATATGCCGGGTGGATATAAAGGACCGGTGAAAGGTGTTGGAGATCTACGTGTGGGCTCAACTCCACTCAGAGTGAAGAAAAACATTGTGTTGGTTCCTGTTATAATGGTCTTACTACTGTTACTTTTGTTCCTGCTTCTTCCCGACGGGAAGAATAACGGGGCTGCTCTATCAGAATATTCTCGCGGCGATGATTTGATAAAATTTACATCAAATGCCATTTACAACAGAACTTACCCACTTACTCCACCAGTCAGTACACCTAATGGAAGAAAATATAGAATCGGATTGATTTCAGATCTGGACACAAACTCCAAAGCTAGTGATTCCAAAAATCTGTGGTATGCATATTACTTGAAAGGATATTTGACTATCAATGCATATCATGATAAAGTTTCTGTGCAATTTGATGATGATTCGACAATGCTAACATCCCAACTATCGCAAGGTGGACGGGGCATGGAACTGTCAGAGCTCATCTGTTTCAATGGTAAACTTTACACTGTGGATGACCGGACTGGGGTGGTGTACGAGGTACAAGATAATGCTGTGATACCATGGACAATCTTACCGGATGGAGATGCTTCGTCTGGCAAAGGTGATAAATAATTCAGTGTTCACAAAAGTTTTGTCAACATAGAATGATTCACTGTTGATGTAAATGTTCAAAACTATGATATCCTTCGTTATGTACGTTTATAATGCAGCTAGCAACTTTGGGGTCCTTAACTTTGTTAGTTATTAAAATAGTGAAAGTAGGTGAGCTGGTTCATCAAACTATTGTCAGGTATAGCTAATTGGACATTTTGCCATAGACTTGCAGATAATTACCTTCCAAGATTCTGCCTGTAAGATTACTTTCATATAATATTAATGCTTCTTGTGTTGAATAATTCATGTTGAAAGTTCACAATCCAGATTGCGAAAAGTCATCCTTTTATATCATTCCTATTGAGTGGTTTAATGATTATGTTCCTACAGTTGCACTGTTAAGAAACACATATTATATTCACTTACTACTGGATAACAAGTAGGCTAGTCCATCAGGAATGTCAACAACAAAAAAACTTGACATACCATGTTGTTTGAAACATGTTTGTCTTATTTTGTAAAATGGTCACACCAATTTGTGCATTTACATAGTTAATATTTTGAAGAATGTTAATTTTGTTAACCTCATCAGTGCATTTTCATATAGACACTTATGTGCTACAGTACAGTAATCTTTCAGTGCAATAACTGTTGCAGTTAAATTCAAAGCCTGTGTACAGAGGATGTTATGATTTTGGTTTTCAATTTAGGACAATGATGCCTTTATCCTGTTCATGGATACCTATAATATATCCATGTTGTAGAGTGGCTATCTAAAGTAGAGTGGTTTTAATTCATCCTGTAATTGTCATGTTATGCCTACAGACTGTATTAAATCAATATTAAAAATTTACCACAATCTACAGCTAAAGCTTCAGTAAACCTTCATTATTATTGACAATAGTTGGATTAAAATGTGCATATAGACAACTAGTGGTGAAATCGGGGTTTCTATAGGTACAGGGGCCACTTTCTGTGAAAGGACGACCGTTGGTTGCCACTCTACTGCACGGTAGAATATGGTAAAAACCATCATGAGCCATTTGGGAGTGTCTACTGTAATTTAATTATGTAAATTGTCACTTATATTCCAAATCCTTGTTAACATTGTGAGATGGGTACATGCATGATTTTAGGTTTAAATTTTTTTTGGTAATTACTGCTGCTTTGAAACAGCTATTGTTAAAAGTAGATTGGTTGATTAGCTGGGTGCTACTAAGCGTTAAATGTTGGCTGCTGCCATAATGTTCTCAGGGATCTTCTAAAGGGGATCATTTATTGAACAGACCGTGTTATTGAGCCTCTGACTCCTGATATTCTCCACCATTGTTAAAACACACTTAAGATGGGATTTATCTCTTTGTTTTCCCCTTCTAAACTTGCAAAACCATTTCATCTTCTACATTCCAAGTGTACTGGTCAGTATCTTATGATCACAAAGAAGTAGTGACAGTGTGACACAAAAGAGTTCATAAAGAAGAAGATTACAATCGAGTGCTTTCAACAAATATCAACAATTCACCAAGGGCTATGCCTGTTTCAAAACAACAGTTGATGTAGTGTAGTAGTACAGTTTAGTGGTACTTGTTGACTGCAGTCTAGCCTATATGACTAGAGCTGTTGAAATTGTCCTCATATGATCTGAGGTTTAATTGTCTGATCATGATGGGAACTTGGGAAGTCTTTTGCAGTATAATACTGTACTGTACACTGTGTACAGTACAGTAGCTAATTAAATGCAACCAGCACATTTAGATAAATAATTAAATCATGCTTTCCCTATCAAACAGTCAACTGAAATAGTGGTATCAATACAGTATGTGTAAAGTTGCCATATATACAGTAGCAACCTAGCAATTCAACAGGCATAGATTGATGGATTGAGGAATATAGCCAATTCACTAACAGTAAAGCATACAATTGCCCAATGTTTGCTATTCAAGTCTAAATATGTTTGCATGTCAGCATATATACAGACCCAAAGGGTTACAGTGTACTTTTTAAAAGCAAAATTCATCGTCCATTACAAAACAGCTATGTGGAAAGGCTAAATTATTACTATTCCCCACCCCTCCCCCACCCTTCTCCCAATATACTTTAAACTACAGCACTTAAGCCTCAGTATGCATTCTTTGTACATTAGAGTACTTGATAATTCGGCAGGTTCTACTGTAGTCAGTGACTTATCACATTTCACTGGAAAGATTTTCTAGTAAAAGTGGAAACACGAACACAAATTTTACAAAAAACCATTTGATATCATGTGCACTCTCAGACGGAGGTTACTGTACCTATCGTAAACCATCTAATAGACTAAAGTACACAAATCTGTTTGCAGTAAATCTACATCTGTTTCTGTTTATTTAAAAGGATATCTAAAATACTGCTTGTTCAAACTGAATCATATATCTATTCTCTAGATAATGTGTAAGGTATGCAGTATACTGGTGTACTCAAATACATGTACAAAAGATCACTAGGTGTATGCATATTGTGGATTATTAAATTCCAACTGGGCTGTTTTCATTGGCAGTTTTGATCTGTAAGGGTACAAACTACAGTATATATATACAGTAGGTATCATCTTTGTACACTTACGATATTTGGCTGTTACACGTAACCTAAAACTTACAGAACAACGATCGATGGTTAACCTTCTTGGCATACATTGAAGGAAGACATTACGTAGAAAATGTTTGATTAGTTGTACAGACTTAGTTTGACTTAGTTTGATTACAAAACATTGTGTTTTGAGTGCAGGTTGTACAGTACTTTGTGCATCACTCTCTTAGTTCGTGAAAGATGTCCCGGCTGAAAATTTGGAATTTCAAGGATTAAAGTGGATGAACTACTGTACTTGTAGTCCAATAGTTCCAACACAGAAAGAAAAAACAAACACATGACTTGTGACCTTAAAGAACATGTTTACAATGCATAACAAATCTGTCAAGAAAATGTTGTTAAATGTCATCCAAGGGTACTATTTTCTTGTTTATTTGAAGTAAAAAACAGATAAATTGATGGAGATATTATAACTTTGATGTTACTTATGAAGGATACATGCACTGATGAGCCAAGGCATCATCAGTTTAGACTTAAAGAAGCATTCCAGAGGTGAAGCGTATTTTAATGCTGAATAATCTTGTAAACCAAAGTGCAGCAATAGAAACCTAAGCACTTCTTTAAATCTTGGTTTTCTTGGACTGCTGTATCACAAACGTATGAAGATTAAAAATTATACCTATAGTATCCTGAAAAGGAGATTTCAATGAAGTCCATTTTTTGAATTTAAGCTAACACAAAATTTACACTTTAGCTGCCAAATTGTTAATTCATTCGATTTTGTTTTCCCCCTTGAAAGGCTTTAAAGGAGAATGGATGGCCAGGAAAGGAGACAATCTATTTGTTGGTGGACTGGGTAAAGAGTGGACCACTGTCACTGGTGAACTGGTCAACTATTTTCCACAGTGGGTGAAAGTTATAAGCTACCAAGGATCGGTGCACCATCTCCCATGGAAGAATAACTACAACGCTATGAGGCAGAAAGCAGGATATGATTATCCAGGTATGCATTTATATTCCTTTTACTTTCATTCCTCTTACCTGTGTCCTGTAAATATACCCTTACATTCCAGTAAACCTACATTGGGTTCACAAAAATCTGTAAAATGTTAGCACCTCCCCCTCCTCCCCCCCCCCCTGTCTCATGACCCATGACCCATTTCAGAGTCATTGTCCATGCCCTCTGCTTTTCTGAATCTACCATTCCAAAGCTTACAGCATATTTTTTAGCTAAATTACCTTTATCAACTCCTGATCTTGTTGGCTTCACCGGTGTCTGCTCAACAATGGCACAGTCTTCCTACATGAATCTTATCATCCAGATGGTTTCAGTACATCATCATCATGGCCTCCATGTGGTATTTCACGTAATATCTACAGTTTTAAGTCTGGTTGAAGTATTTACAAACATGAGTCCTGTTGCATACGATTCTCAATCACGATCAATAATTGATAGAATTCTTGATTTATTCTCGTCTTTATCTTCTTTCCTCTCAGGATACATGATTCACGAGTCGGGTGTCTGGAGTAGCGTCCACAAGAGGTGGTTTTTCCTTCCACGGAGAGCTAGCAACGAAAAATATGAAGAACAGGCGGACGAAAGACGGGCCACCAATCTGCTCATTTCTTGCTGCGAAGAATTCAAAGATATCAAAGTTAGCAAAATCGGAGCTTTGAATCCAATCCGTGGATTTTCCTCTTTTAAATTTGTTCCCGGTACCAACGACGAGGTCATCGTGGCCTTGAAAACGGAAGAGGATCAAGGGAAGATTGCCACTTACGTAACTGCTTTCGACTTGAAGGGGAATATTTTATTAGAAGACGAAAAGTTCAGTGATGTCAAATTTGAAGGCATAGAATTTATTTAAAATAAACTTGAAAAATAACATAATGAGAAGCAATAATTGTTAATCCTACCCAAAAAAAAAAAAGGTTTTGCGTAGATTTTAATGATCATAAATTTGTAGGAAATGTATTTGGTTTGGTTTGATTCGTGCAGATATGAGTATTGTTTCGGGAAGAATCTGACAAAAATCTAAACTGATATATGAAGAGCTTCCACTTACATCCCCTTGCCACTCCCAGTACTTCAAGTTGACCTGGAATATTTTAACATACAGCATCAAACTGAGAGTTTCTCAAAGTGATTTTCTAGTTAAGTGGAGATACCTGTATCTACTCATTTTTTTTCGTGGTGCTCCTTCTGGTATCATCATCGTAATAAAAAAATTGTCTTTCATATTAGTCTTAGGATAAATTCATTTCCTTCTAACCGGAAAATATTCTTCAGTTTTCCTTTTCACTTCATATTCTTTATAGCAAAGTGTATCGACGGCAAATAAGTTTTGCTTTGTCATGTTTCAAACAGTACACAGTATGCTTGTATCCTTTAATATGATTTTCAAAGTTACATGCATGACTGTAACTTGCCATTAGCTAATCATATCCTTATGAGATAAACTGCAGGACACTTTAAGTAGTAGATAAGCAGTTTGTAAATAAGTTTTGGTTTGTTTAGTCATGAAAGTCTCATATTTCTATCCTTTTATGTCACATTGACATGTCACTGTGTGTTACCTTCTGTACACGGGAAGCACCGTAGCAGTTGGTATTGGTCTTTTAAGCTATCTAATTGAACGGAAATTGGTTCCCATAACTGTAAGAGAAAGTCTGGAAGTTTAGATTCTCTGTGAGATGCAGAAATATGGTATCAATGGTACGGCTCAAGGACAGGTTTGAAATAAACTGTGATGTCAATATTTCTGAATGACAAATTTTAGTTAAATATATATGTTGTCACTCTACATAAACAAGTCATAGGTAAGCATGGCTCACCACTGGTTCTACAGGTAACCAAACATTTCTAAGCACATTGGACAGCTTTCATGTTTTTTTGTGATTTGTAGGTTTGTCATGACTTTAGATACATAAAGTAACACAAAGATTTGTGTATAGTGGAAAACTGCATGTGAATGTATGTGGGATGGCAGTAGAGTTTGCACAGCTGTTGTGATATTTATTTTGGTAAATTTCTATTGTAAATAAAACATAGTACTATTGTGTAAAAAAAACCTAATTTTATTAATTTTATTCAATTTGTACATGTATTCATATTTTCTTTATATCTAAATTCATAAAAGTTTGAAGTATGTATGTATGTATTTCTTTCTTTCTTTTTGTTGTTTTTTTGTAGTGTTCTTGTAATGAGTTAGTTTCCATGGATACACTTTGGTAATGTGGTTGAACCTTTTTCTACTTTTGATTTTTAAGACTATATGGAAAGTGAAAAGTTCAGGTTTGCGGTTGTAAGTTAATATTCAATGTTCTAATTAATGATATATTCAGGGTTTAGTTTGTATTACAAGGCAAATTCAGAAACATTGCGTGTATCAATCAAGAATGGTTTTCATCGTCCAGTGGTAGGTTGTGTGTGACAGGGTTATATTTTGTCTAGACGTCTACTTTTTTTGGGATGTTATAAACTAGTGTGAGCAAAGCAAATATTTAATGGTGGTCCGATTGTCTGAGACAACCAAATTTATGTTTGGACAACCAAAATTAGCTATGCAGGTTGACTAACGGACTGATTGTATTTCGGATTGCATCGGAACCTCCAAACGGGATAAAATGATGCCCTGTTTCTTCTCCCATCACTTTAGAGATGCTGAATAAAATAGAGGTAGACCTATACCCCACCTGAAAGGGGGAGGGGGCTGGAGGGGGAAGGGGTTACAGGCCTAAAGCTGGTTCTATTCACCAAAACTACACATCTCTCTTACATTGTACAATCTGATGGCTCTTTACTGTTCGGACAACCAAATGGTAAGACTAAGGTTTTCGAGGGACAACCAATTTTTTTTTCAAAAATCCTTAAAAAATTTGCACTGAGTGTAATACCCCCAGGAGATATTCTGTACTATTTGTATTATTCTTAGATTTTTCTTTTACATGTGAAATGAAAGGTATACTTGTTGTTTTCTTTTTTTCCCCCCTCAATTTCATGCACTTTAAATGTTTAAAAACTCAGATAAAGCTCTTTTACAGAAGTAATTCCTGAATTGCATTATTGACAGTGCTTGTAGTTTGCCGGCCGGCTTGAATAATCATAACAACTAGAAGTAACCTTTATTTCATTGTGTATCTGCTGCCATGAAAAAAAGGAAGTTAAACATCACTGCTTTGATTTGGTCATTTCTCTTGTCATATATGTTCTCTTTGGGTATTTTATCGTTAGTTAATTATAATACTTTGAACGATTTGATTCATTGTATTTGTCTATAATAATAGTGTGGTATTAAGCTGGTTGAGATACGTTTGGGAGTTATGTTCTGTGCCGGAGGGTACTGGCTAATTTGTCTTCCAGTAAACAATTCTCCCTTTACTTCCAAGTTGAATGTCATTGTGCCAATCACCCGCAGACCTGAAATTGAAGTCAAGCAAACTACCGGTGGATTGGTAAAACGATAATTAATAAACCGCTGCTGCTTTGTTTTACCTTATGTTACTGTAGGTAGAATGAATGGCTAATGAATGAATTCTGCCTGTGAATAGCTTTTTGGTTGTATTCACGTTTATTTATGTCTCTGCAACCAAAAGTTCATCCCTATGGACAGGGCATCTCTTCAGCATATTTAGTGTTGTCTGAAATTTATAATGAAGCTGCAAATATGCCTTTCTTTTCTATCTCTTCGAATCTAGAGCTAGAGACGGTGCAGGGAAATTTTGAGATGTATAATAGCTCAGTGAGTTATTTCACATCTTATTATTGTTATGATACTCAGAATAATAATTTAAAAAATATGAACTTCTATGATGACAATGCACAACATCAATATAATGAAGGTATGTTTTTCACCAATGGAGGATTGTCCCACATCTTAAGAGTGTAGCCTACTGAACTGGTGGTTGAATGTTAATTCATGTTTTGTGTAGTTTGTATCTTATATACAATTCCCTAAAAGGTGTATACTTTCAGAGACTAAAGTATCCCTAAAATATAGCAGATACCTCAGTAATGTACATAAGAATTATATTACCATTTTGAAGAGACCTTCTCTTCTCAAAGTGAAACTCATAGACTAGCATTTCTAGAAAGGTGCAGTTAAACCAAAAGTTAGGTTTTTGGGTTATAAATATTATCAGATTCATTCTCTTGGCATCAATGCAAACGTTGGCCATAAAGTATGCCATTTTCCTTTGCCAGCTGAAAAATGGCAAATTTCGGTGCAGACTTCACATTAGATTTCCCAAACGATTAGTATTTGGTGCAAAGTTGATGCGCTTTCAGCAACTTTTTGAGTCTGTTCAGCTGCATTGCAAATCTACCGTGTAATACTGAAAATAAAGGATGAGTGGTACATTGTCAGAGACTAAAGTATCCCTAAAACAAAATTCTACTTCTACTTATTAACATGGCAAAACATGACCAGCCAAGCTGATGACCTACACATTGATGTCCCCTTCAAGCATGAAGTAGTGTAAAAACCTTGGATCAAAATCAACTTGAAAAGCAGCTATAAATCTCAACAGTGTACATTGAGTATCTATAGTGACTTTGCATCCATGAATAGATAAACATGTAAACCATCAGTTCCACTGGCTACTTTCTTAAAGTGATGTAACAGTATGACCTCCTGGAAGGATAGATCGACTGGTGAAGTTTAACTTTATAGTCTGAAGGAAAGATCGACTGGTGAAAGTATAACTGTGTTGTACATGTCTGAATGTATGCAACCTTCATTACAAGTTCAACCTGGTTAGCACTGGTTTGGTTTGTACCCGAAAAAATGCCAATTTTTCCAGGTATCATGTGATCTACGAAGTATAAACCAAGCTAGGGCTAACCAGGTTTGACTCGTAATGTTTGACGTGAGAGGTGGAACTGTTCAATATGAAGCCACAACAGATTTTATCTTTTTGTGATTATTTATGTGTTCTGTCCTAAAATACATAAAGTTTCAAATTAAAACCTTTCTTATCCAATTCTGTCCTTTTTTCCCCCCTCCTTTTGTATTGTCTTCCCCTGGGTGGAAGTTTCATTGGTACAATTATAGAATACAGGGCCATTCATTAACTCTTCCCAGCATCCGGATGCGCGGTGTCTCTGTACATGTCCGTACACGTATGACGCCCTCTAAAATTCCATCACATTTCATTTTGACTCCCAACGCGCATCCACCCCGGGAGTACTTAGATAATTTTCGAAAGTTTCCCCATATACCATCACGTATTTCATTTTTCATTTTGACTCCGCATCCGCGCATCCACCACGGAAGTACTAGGAAAGGACTTAGATAATTTCCGAAAAGTCTCCCCATATACCATCACGTATTTCAAATACTGAAAGTCTCGCATGTACAAAGATATTCCACATCAATAGTGTGTCGTTCTTAAAAGGCATCCGTACATGTGCGACGCCCTCTAAAATTCCACCACAGTACTAGGAAAGGACTTAGGAAATTTTTGACTCCGCATCCAAGCATCCACTCAAAAAGAAAGAATTTGGACTTTGACATTTTTTACTCACATACGTACTGGGGTGACACTGAGCATCCGCGCATCCGGATGCTCAGATAGAATCATCGAGTGGCCCTGTATTCTATAATTACTCCGTTTCATTAAATTATGCTATCATTGAGAGACTGTTATTACCAGAACAGATCCATTCTATGGTAAATAGTCGAGACGCTTATTGAGGTCATAAGAAAAATAAATTGTGTTTACATTCATCAAATAAGATAAGGTCATGCTTCTAATAGGTTGCTTTGGAAATGGTGAGGAACAGATTTACAACCTTGCTACTTTAAAACATGTTATTAGGACACAGAGGATTCTTCATTCAATACTCTCCCATAAGATTCATCCAATTTTCTACAACAATGCACTACAAAGTGTTTATGAAGATTTACATCACATGGTCCAAATCCCATCATTGATTAGTGCAAAGTTAGTGACAAAGAAAACACCAGCCCCGATTCTTAAATGTAAAGTGAGCACCAGAAATTCCAAAGTTAGGGAATGGTAAGTGGGGGGATGGGGCAAGCAGTTTTTCGGGAAGTACAAAGACATACCTGTATGAAGTGCACATGATCATCCTCCTGGAATGTATTTTAATGCCCAGGTGGCAAAGTTCCTGGAAGGTGTAGCATTTTGTTGGCCCAATATTACCCAATTCTGGGAATTTGGATCATGGTTGGGAAAGTGGGGAACAACCCCCCCACCATTGTCTATGTACTTGGTTTGGAAGTATTGATGTTCAACTTCTCAAATAATTCCCTTTCTCAGAATGATAATATCTCATGTGACTCTCATGCAAACAAACTAATAATAATGTACCACCTGCACCAGTATTGATGGCGATAGAATTACCCTGCCAACACTATCATCTGCTTTAAGCGTAACTGATTTACATGTCAACACTCACCAAACAGTAGCAACACACAAATATATATATATAAACAAATATTTTTATAATTTATTCTAAACATTTATTCATAAAATTCATGTCACAAAATACCATTATTATGACGTTGATATTATGTTCACCAGATATAGAATGAAATTTGCCTCAATACATTTCTACTCCTGTCGTCACAGGATTGGTTTTAAAGGTAATCTTACAGATGAGCTGAGGAGCAAGTTTGATCCATGTAAACATGTCCGTCAGTGCGCGTACTAACTTGATAATATACCACTTGCCTGTCTGTCCTGCAAGTGTCAAGATTTGCATAAGCTTGAAAATCATTCCTGTTAGAGTGTTTTCAGAAACCTCCATCTGAAAGGGTTTTGTGGTCATCTGGAAGGCATAACCTGTGAACACAAAGATTGCAAACTGTTCTTTTCACAAATACAAATCAACGTTTTCCTGCATAGAATCCTGATAGGAAGTCTGTTGGTGGTTTGTTCGGTGGTTCATAGAAGTACCTCATCAGGTGAGTCCTCTGCTTCCAAATGTGAATCGTTTCTTCTAGATCTTGCTTACCCTGCAAAATAAACGGGATGAAATTACTAAATCCTCTTCTTTACTCTCTATACTTGAGTATAAAGTGGTGCTAAAATGTTACCATTGAAAGCTCAAGTAATGAGAAGTCATCAGCATGTAAAGAAGTGGAACTGTTCCATCTTTGCAGTCTGTTCTTAGCCTTGAACACAACGGTTACACATGGACTTTCTTGTTCCAATATTTTAAACACTTGTTTAAAGCAGACCAGAATGCAAAAATTGCATTGTGGTTTTGACAATTTAATTAGCTGCATCTTTGAAGAATCTAGTACCTAAAGCCGCACTTCTTAACCTATGCTTAACAGGCCTCAGATTCCTATTAGCAGTTGATATTCTCCAAAACACTACAACAGTAATACTGACATAAGGGCCAAGTGAGAAATGGAACTTTCCAATCAATTCAGTTAAAGTGATAATGCCATAGTGACTTCTGACTGAGAAAGTGTCCTACAGGGAAGGAGAGCAACGAATCCTTGAGAGAACCAGAAAGACAATGGCCCAGTGATCACTTGCTGATAAAATAACCAATGTTCATGTTAGAAACAAGAAAACCCCTTTTTTCAGCAAAAAGTAACTTAAACTTAGAACGTTCTGAGACATTTGGGCATCTGTATACAAAACTTGTGGTCTAACTCCAGATACAGTTTTTGGGCTTATATGGTCATGATGGTGTGTTTGTGTTTATTTATGATCATGTGTATTTGTGTAAACTGTAAGTGTTATGCCTAGTTTGTAAATACGATATCTCAGGAGCTATACGTTTGTATCTAATTGTCCCATATTACACCCCTTATGACTCTCATAATTAACATTTTTGGAGATTTATTTGGTGTCATCCTCCAGTAGAGTCCTTTTCCTATTATTGACTAACAATGTGCTCATATCATCTCGTGCCTGTACTTTGAGACATAGCTCTGGAATTTGAGCTGGCCAATCTTACTTCACATATGGCTTGGTAAGCAACACTACCCATTGCTGCTCTCTTTCTGCACAATTAGTTCGTTGAGAACTTGAAATCATTTGAAAGTGGTGGCGCTATTTCATATTGTTCAGGGCATCATAAAGCCTATCAATTTGCTAAAGTCATATAAATTTAACATATATCTAACCTTGCTCCACTGCTAACATCTGTGATAATCTAAAGCGCCATATACATTACTAATTTAGAATGGAGAAAGCCTGTTGGTTACAGATCATTGCCATAATCATGATATGAAAGGTTAGTACAAAATATCAACATTATAACATATATTTCTTGCCCAATAATTAACCATAACATTAATATTATATTTTATACATTGATATTCTCATAATGCATTTCAATATTTATTGCAAGAGTAGGCACCTCATACAGTACCCAGAAATGTATTCATCACACCATATCTTGCACAAAATTTCTATTTTGTAGTAAAAGGCAGAGTTAAATAAATCTCCATTGTACAGCTGTGAATCCAAGTAAATTTGACATCGATGGAATTCAGGCCAACCCCCCCCCCCCAAAAAAAAAACAAATCTGTTGTCTAGGTAACAAACCTTGATAACCAACATATCAATCACTTTGATGTCTTTGATGTGGGCATTCTTCATGAAAAGTTCCTTGATCTTCTGTCGCCCCTGCTTTGCTGAAATGTCCAGCTGGTACTCTTGGACTGCACACAGAAACAAAAAGGAAATCTGTATTCAAAATTTATCCATTTTACTATCAAAGTTTTAATAGTTTCTTCTGAGGCTTCCGCACCAAGACAAGCTCAGAGAACAACTTCTACAATTCCAAGGTCAGAGAACAACCTCTACAATTCCAAGCTCAGAGAACAACCTCTACAATTCCAAGGTCAGAGAACAACCTCTACAATTCCAAGCTCAGAGAACAACCTCTACAATTCCAAGCTCAGAGAACAACCTCTACAATTCCAAGCTCAGAGAACAACCTTTACAATTCCAAGGTCAGAGAACAACCTCTACAATTCCAAGCTCAGAGAACAATCTCTACAATTCCAAAATTCCAATCTAGTCTGAATGTGATTTGAAGTAACACAGGTCGTGCAGTCCTAGAATCTATTGGAAAACAAGCAATTAGAGATACCATTCAATTGTTGCAAATCGGTTAAAAGGGAAACTGGAGACTTGTTTGTTATGAAATGAATCAGTTTTTTTTCACGCATTCAACCATTATATTACCAGTTTCACAAACCTTGGCCAGTATTCTTTAAATTAAGACCAAACTAAGTCCCACCCTTGCACAGCTTTCACCAGTTGACCTTCCATTCATTAAAGTCTTTACTCCGCTCCTCTATTACATGTTTTTAAAAGATATGTGCTCTGATATGGATCACGAGAAAGGATGATATTTCAGCCTTGGGGACCAGCTGGTCAACTTACTGTTCACTCTCCCAAATCCATCATTCTGAAAATTTTCATTGTCAATCTGGTTGTCATCCAGACAAACTTTTGGTTCTCATGCTAAAAGCAACAGGAACCTATATGATCATGATGGCATGTGTGTGTGTCTAGGCCTTGCAGATGGTAACATAGGGCAAAAGCAATTCCTGTCAAATGTTGTCGAAACAATAGAGAGAAAAATCGCAGCAGGTGGACTGAAGGTTGAACTGTAGCAGACAAAATAAAACATTAGTTTGTATGTTTATCATGTGTGGGTGTGTTACGTTTAGTTTATTAGGAACTAGGATGCATGCCACATATGGTATACGGATAGCCAATGTGCTGCAGATGTGCACCATTGTTTACTGAAGAAATATCATGCATATTAATGGCTGTATATTTTTGAGTTTTTTTTCTTTCTAGTTTATGATATGAGCAACTGCACCTACAGTATGGTGCTCTAGTGTCTGACTGTCCACCTAGGTTCATTTACCAAATGGTATCTTGAAAACGCATCACATTCGTAACCATAAAATGTTTCCGTTTTCTGGTATTTAGTTGTTTTTCAGTATTTACACAAACTTATTGCATCCTAAATTCTTAATCCACACTGGAAAATGTTTTGATTTATGCATTTGTTCAACATGGAACTGAACTGGTCAAGCAAGTTGTCAACAGGAAATCATTTATCTGGTATTGCATCATAATTGCAAAACGGTCAGCGATGTATAGCAGTGACTTTACACAGGAACTGTAGTATTTTATAAGAGACAAATTGCAGAGCTTGCAAAACCTGCTTCACAAAATTTGAACACTAAATTAGTCCCTGGTCAAGCAAGCAATTATTATGAGGATGTACTATAGAATCACAACTGAACTGACATCAACACAATACACTGCTTCATACATTATAATAAAACCATTAATGCTTTACACGTTTTTGTTAACAGCCCACTACATGAAATCCATCTTACACAGGCAAATGTTTAATGTTGCTCATGGAGTATCACATCTTTCATTTCCTTCTCTTACCATTCAACCCTAGGAATATGCAGAATAGAAAGCTGCTCTTTTTGTGAGCAAAATATTTGTTGTTTGAACCGCTGAAACTGATACTGCCCAAATGTTACTGGCAACTTGTCTTGTATGCCTGAAATCCCATCTTGATGACGTCAGAGAAGTACAACTCTCGTAACAAAGTCTTTTTCTGTGTGGTAGACTCCCTGTGGAAAATATTCAGCTGTTGTTGCTAGGGCTAGAACTTTAGAAGGGCTTGCAATTTCCTATAAGCCCATCACAGTTTAAAATATTAACCTGAAGGTCATAGTTAGAAAAAATCGAGTGTTCTCTTTTCTTAAAATATTTGTTAAAAACAAGGCATAGGCTACGCTAAACAAGTATACTGAAGCTACGCCTAGTGTATGCTAAAGTTACAGTAACAATGTAGGCTGACTGTAACATTAAGCATACAGCATGCCTTGCCAGACTTAGGCTTACTTCAAATCAAATGGAATGTGCATTGCGTGGCCACGGATGTCGTTCCTCATCACAAAGGTAGCTCTTAGTACCGCTCTATTTTGGCAAAAAGTTTCAAAGCCATTTTATTTTTACTGTTATACAGCCTCCTAGGGGTGAAAGAAGCTTCACAAACTTATCAACTTCATGGCAACAAACAAACTCCACCTCTGTAGGTATCCGTATATCACCTTCTTCCCTGTTTACTCTTACATATTCCCTTGCCTGTAATTCCACTACTGCTCGAGTTTTTTCCTCCCTGACGTCATCGAGATGGAATTTGCGTAACCCATGGCGAAATACTGTGCATTGTGGTTAGGCCTTTTGAGCCAATTTTCAAAGCGAGTGTATTCATTCCAAAAGTCACAAAGTAGGATTAATATTCGGCATAACTTTTTTCTAATAGGGTCGTGAATGAGTGGAACATTTTGCCTGAGAAAGTTGTACTTGCAAGCAGTGTGAAAGGCTTTAAGAATGCTTTGGACAAGCACTTTAACTTTAAGCATTGTAATCGGGTCTGACTCTCTGAGTGTTTGTGTTTTCAGTTTTTTTTCTCTCCTATAGGGTACTTGATGGGGACTTGGTGTTTTTTTCTACTAAACTTAACGCACCCTGTTTGCCCCTAAGATATTTAGGACTACCGCAGTCTGCCTTTTACTAACCTAGAGTATAGTCAGTATTTCGAATTTCGGACACCTACGAATTTTGGACACCCCTAAGAAATGCACGATTTCACCATGACAACCTACAGGAAGAGCCAAATTTCACCAAAAAGTACGAAGCTAGTTATTTTCTCTCCAAAATGACCAGTGTGCAAGTAAATACTTACATATTTGTCAATAAAATGACGGAGATCTATGAAGTCTGTTATAATTACTGAAAGAGCAACTGCGCCACCAATTTTATCACCAGCGCCACACTGTGGGACTGTGTGTCCGAAAATTCGCAATACTCTAGCAATGAAATACCAGTTCCACAATCACAAGAATCTTCTTGGAATACAACGTGAAAACAGTTTGCATGAAAGAAAGTTTGGCCGTGTATCGTAATATAACACACTTCTCCCACCATATCAAGTATATTTTCAGGTGATTTATACCAGAAGATATAGTTTTGGGGTGTTTTAAGGCTTAGGTGTCCGGAATTCGAAGTGTCCATGCTACTTGTTGTATAGTACTAAGTAGCACTACGCTACCCAGTTGTAGCCTAACGTTACTCGTTAATAAGGCCTTACTGTTAGACTAGGCCTTGATCTATTCCTCTATCACTCAATGGGATAATATTACAAGGGTATAGCCTATCAACTTTATGTTAGCCGAACTATGTTACCGGTGATTGGCATTTCCCTCCACCAAGCTTTGTACAGCTGAATAACTCTTCGCCGAGCTTCCTCTGCATTTCTCGACATAATTGGTTGTACCACCTTTGCGACGGCAGCTGCCCTCGCAGCTTGGGTGGGAAGTGACATTTTATTCTCTAAAGTTCGGTCATGGAAAGAGCAAAGCTACAGCGCAGCCTATAAACTGCGTACTGCACTCAGTGTTTATTGTATCCTTGATGAACGCACAATGAGACAAAATTGTTTCCGAGGTTCCTAAAAATTAGCTGCGACCTCGATGTTACTCGGGTTGTATAGCAATAACGTCACAACGGTATCGGCAGGCAGGGACGTAGCAAGGGGGAGCAGGGGGAGCGACTGCTCCCAACTTTCAGTGTCGAAAAAAATGTTTAAAAACTGTCGTTTTTTAGCATGGTATTTTGTCAGTGTTCTTTTGATCTTGAATACTCGTAAGCTCCGTTAAATCGATTATAATCGTAGTAACATGCACGCAGTGGCATAGCCAGGATTTTTTCAGTGGGGGTGGGGGCGCTGGGGGGGGGGGGCTTGACCATTTCATGGGGCGTCTTTTTACTATCTAAACGGAGCGCCACCATGGGTTGGCGCGCAGCGTACCGGAATTTTTAGCTAAAAATGCCTCCTAGATCGTCGGAAAATGACACTTCCCAAGCCTTGTAATCCGATTTGAAACGTGGGGGGAGGGACGTAATCGATTCGAGTGTTCCGGCCGCAAGTACTGTCTAAGCGGAGCGCCACCATCGGTTGGCGCGCAGCGTAGCAAGAAAATTTCAGATTTCAATATCTGCCAGATCGCTGGAGATGGCACTTGCCAGGCTGGATAGCAGCCATCTAGTTGCGTGATTTCGGGAG
>JAIPMN010002785.1:0-21421 GCA_020650975.1 Apostichopus californicus | reverse complement strand
GTAAATATATATCATAGCAGTTCTCAACAAGTGTTAGACAATAAGAAGTCTTAATTGGAGTAATTGCAAGTCTATAATGTACTTTGTTCTATGTCATTGCCAGAACAATAAAAGTTTGCTATCACTCAACTTGGGATGTTCCTTCTAGTCCTCCCAAATGTGCACTGCCTCTTTTAACCTCCTGGACGGTGTTTTTCCTTGTGTGGTATCAGAGGTAAATCTCACTTGTCAATCGGCCGGGTTATTTGGTGGTTATATATCCCTAACTTACACAACAGTGGTGCTTGAAAGATGTCATTGCAATGTTCCTTGCACTGGGAAGTAGAAATGAGACTTCCAAAAAAGGAAAGCATGACATTGCCAGCACATCAAGCTTCATTATGGCTAGTATGCATAGTATTGGCTGAGCTGGTCTTTCATTTCATTTCATTTATTTGTTTTTCACAACATGCATTTAAACGTTTACAAAATAACAAATAACATGAAGTAGTAGTGAATAATACATGAAGTGAAGGAAGCGGAACAAGAAACTCTTGCGGGCTTGACGGGGTGCTTCGCTCCCTAAAATACAGAGAAATTAAGAGACCAGTCAAAGTACAACAAAGCAAAATGCACAATTTCATACAATAGGACAATAAGACCATAACAAAACAATAACCCCCCCCTCCCCGGAAAAAAACAACAAAACAATCCAGTGCATCTGAACACCTGAGTTTGTCCATACAACAGATTGGAGTCTTTCAATCACTTGTCAAGAGTTAGTATTTGTTTAAATAATAATTACTTAAGTTAAAAAGTCTTGAAGATAAAACAGTTTAATATTTAAAGTCCTTTCTATTATACCGGTGCTGTGGCCGAGTGGATAAAGGCGGTGGCATTTCAAGCAATGAGGCTTAGCAATCGGGAGGTTCCGGGTTTCGGTTCAGGTCATAGTAAAGTGGGTCTTTCATCCAAGAGCAATCTACGGTTTTCCCATCTGAAATGACTTTCTAATTGAAAAGATTCCAAATTTGAGTTAAAATGTTGAATTGGAAGCCTCCCAAGTTGTAATCCATAAGCCCTTGCGGGTTTCTCCCACATTTGCGGTCGCTTAAGCGTGGTAAACATAATTGCTGATTATTATTATTATCATTATAAATTTTAAAAAAAATTGTTGCATTTGAAACCCAAACTGATATTTTCCTACAGCATCCAAGTGCTAGGTGAAATAACAGTTTCAATATTCATATATTCATAAAGAAAATATGAAATTTCTAGCAATGATCTGACCATAAGAAAGAAAGAATGATAATTATCCAAAGTATGGATTGACTCGTGGATAAAAAGATTACACGTTCCATCTTTGTTTTGGCTATGTAAACTTAAGATTCAGAGAGCAAAATGTAAACTTCAAATTTTATGGGGATTAATGGTTCGTGCTTCAAGGTACATTTTCATATAAATCTTACATGAGTTTGAGCTTTAGATTGGAAATCTTGCTGATGGCAAAGTTAATTGCACTTTCGAATGCTCTTTGTTTTGCTTTGTGAAGATTTTATGTGAATTAAGAAGAATAGGGTGGTTACCAAAGTGCATTGGAGTGTCAAACAGCTGCCCTTAGCTGCACATAGTAGGTTAGAACATGAGTTATTTATGCCATGATTGTAATTTGTACTTCCTTTCATAATCATTTCACGTGCTTCATTTTCAAGCAGAGCAATCACTTTATGATTTTTTCATTCAAATGAAGTACTTTTAGGTACCATGTATGCACTCGAAAAGGAGCAGATCAAATTTGAGTCAAGGTCCACCGTCAGAATATTTCCAAAAATTTTGTAAAAAAAAAAGGTTTAAAGAGTCAGATGTACGTAATGATTGCCAACTGGTTGTTTACTACAATCTTCAAATTCTTTGGTCACCGAAATGTGTTTGAATATGTCAGTTTTTAGAGTATTTTAGAGTAAGTGAAATCATTATTTTGATTAGTAAATTACCTCTACTAAATCAACTTTATTTTTGTTAAGTACCTCCCGTGATAACTTTTGGTTTCGATGATAATGGTAACCTTTGTAGTAATGCAGGTGGATGAGTGCGTGTGTGGGTGGGTGTATGTGATGCCTTGCTTGTAAACACGATATATCAAGAAGGGAAGCTTGGACCAATCTCATATTTAGTATGTAGTTGTGACAAGTTAAGTACAAAGAGCCTATTGTTTTTGGTAGAAACCTTGTTTTTATAATCTCCCATCGACCAGCCTATTAGATAACATGTGCGTTTTGCCTCATAAGAATAGTTGAGACTGTTGGCAATTGGAAACTAGCTTAAGGGCATCCGCAGATAAGAATCAGAAGTCTCGACCAAATCTCCATTGACTGAAGTGTGTCGGTAACTTTTGGAGTTGCCATGTAGTCTCTGCATACATGCCTGTGCACAAAGGCGTTTTATAAACGTTGTACTGTTGGTTCATACAACGTATTGCTATTGGAATGGACGATATCATTGTGAATCATCGGTATTATATCTTTGCTTCTGTTGTTAAAATTTTCCGTCATATTTTGCAATTGTTGAGATTCAGAGCAAAACAAAAATTTCATGGTTTTGATTGTAGTAATGTTGGCCAGGCGCCGTTGACGAAAATTTACTGTCGCCTAGTTAGATGTTTTAGAGGCAAACCAAATGCAAAATCTTTGGGACCACTGGGTAAAATTCGCCCGGCCCCTGCTTAATGAACGGCTCATAGGTGTACCACATTGAGTAGAAGAAGCTTGTTGTCTTTGGTAGACTGAGATCAATCTGTATTCTGAATACAAGGAAAGTTTCCATCTCGGTCATCAGCTGCCAATGTGAATATTGTTTGTCATATCTCAATTCTTTTTGCTGTACTAAGATTGAAGTATGTTGTTCATCCTGGCTATACGCTACATCCTAGTGTGTCACATTCATATTAGATTATTCATGTAGCAGCATCGAAACCGCACTGCAGTTTTGCTGTCTGGTTTCATATAATGTTTACTTAATTTATGTTCTGGTTTCTTCTTCCTCAGTGTTCCCCGGCTGAGTTTGTGAATATTATAGAAAGCCTTGATAAATGTCAAAGTCTATGTTCAGCTCATGCAGAATATGCCAGACATGAAATAAAGTCTGAATTATTGTTGAATATCTTTCTGGAAGTACCTCGCCTATTAGCCGATATCGAACACTATTTCGCCGCATTAAATAAATCTGCAGCAAAGTAAGTACGATATTTGTTAAACTTGATTACGCTTGAACTTACAAAGATTGTTCGTACTCTTATCCTTGTGAAAGGGGTGGGGTGGGAGTGCAATATGGAGTATCTAGTAAAAACAAAAGAAAAAGTAATGTATGTTGATACATAATTATTAAAAAACTGGAGTTCCTTAATTTTCTGTAACATTGAAGAATTTAGTTCATTAATTTTTACATTTGGTTTCCTTTCTGTTTAAGTGCATGATATCGTTCGAAGCACATTTCAAATTTTGTGTGCAGTCTGTTGCATTGAAGAGAAGAGCAAACCATGAAAATATTCTTCATTTATTTAATATTAAATAAAATAGTTTTCAATCTACTTTTGACATCTCATTTCTCTTCATTCCAAATTTCATGAGGTACATCCGAAGAATTAAGAAGGGAAATTCTTTTTTTTTCTTTTTCATTTCATTCACATTTAATAATAGAGCTTGCCTCCGTAAATTAAGCAGAGAGGCTTCTTCTTTATTCTGGTTATGTCTTTGTTGAAAAGCAAAATGTGGGGACATTTGATAGAAATCTTTCTACCCAGATCACAGGAAATCTCTTTTCCTGGATTTTCTAAACATAAAAATTGTTTCCTCAAACCCTTTGCCTCAGGCTTGCATTAAAGATTACAGGAGACAATGGTGAAACGAGTTTCATGCGAATCCCTGTTTTGTTTTCAATGTTTTTACTTTGAATGACATGGGGCATCATTGGTGATACATTGATTGGCTTCTCCGTCATTTATGTCATATTTTCATGAAATGTAAACACATTAATGTTCCGTCGAAAAAGGAATAATTTTATGAGCGTCAATGCTATCTTGCCAAATTTATTTGCAGTTCTATCGAACGGTAAAATTTTTTTTTTAAAGAATATACTACTTTGTGCAAATTTGCCTTGGGGCTGAGCCACCCATAACCTCATTTTGGAAGTTTTAATGGCGACTGTTGTCTGGAGCATGAGTTGGAAAGGTTTCTCCAGGTCATTAACACACAGTGACTGTGTTGAAAGATGTTTGCATCAAGCTCCACTGGCATGGGTCTCAACAAGAATTTTTCTAATTCTCTTATTCGTAATTCATGACAGCAATGTGAGAACAACTTGTCTAGAATTCATTAAAACTGATTAAAACAATTTTTAAATTTCTTAATCAGCTGTGGTATTTATATTACATTATGGGAACTGACTAAACAATTCTACTTAGGAAAGTAAGGAATTTTGGTACATTTTACCGAAAATACAGTTAGAATATTTTAGTTTTTCTCTTTCAGAGAAGGGGACAAAACGAGACTATTCACCAAGCCCGAAGACTTTCCCGAGGTTCATTCTTGCATGATTGAGATTGAGCGATTAACTGACCTGATGAGTGACCACAGCAGAAAGGTCAGACTGCTTCTAAGGATGCCAGCATTAGCTTATGTCACAGTATCCGGATATGAAGTGAGTTGCTAGGACGATCAGCCCTTTGCATATAGACCTAGTTTTATTGGGCGCGAGGAATTGACGAAGAACTCTTCAATTTTCTGCACACCTTATGTTTCCAAATTGGACACTTTACATTTTTGACCCAAATTTTGGAATGGGTGGGGGGGGGGGGTTGAGGGCATGTACCCTACGAACTGAGTATGGAAGGAGAATTAGGCGCTCTAGTCATTTAATGAGCTTGGTGTGTGCAATGCTTGTAACTTAACGATGTGTACTTGTATAGATGTCATACCAAAATTAATTGCTCCATTAGTTTTCAACTGACATGTCCTATGCACCATATGATAGCTGATGGCTTGGGCTATCACAGCACATTCAAGTTTTGTTACCATGGCCATTTAGATTTTGAGCTAGGAGAGGTCAAAGGTTTAGCATAGTACTCCCCCACCCGGGAGAGGTCAAATGTTTAGCAAAGTGCTCCCCAACACGGAAGAGGTCAAAGGTTTAGCATAGTGCTTCCCAACCCATCTGCCGTCTCGTTGCAGATTATTTCTGTTTCACCCTGGAATATATCAAATATCTTTAGTCGCCCTCAGTCCTCCTTATTTTTAGACCATCAGTAGTTTATTTTATCCTCTTTCAACATCCAAGCATCAAAGAGAATGACGATGACTGGTAATGCATGCCAAAATAGTCACTTAGCCGGCCCAATTAGGAGTGTTTTCCAACGATTAATCATTAAGGTGGTGGATTCAGACTACTCTGATTGTGGTATGGTACCTGCCTAGTGACTAAGAAAGTTATCACATGACATTCAAAAACAGACTGTGGCTGCTTAATGGATTTCATTCTCATATTCTTCCTTTCAGTACTTGATAGAGGTAAAGCATTCGTCGATAGATCTCGTTCCCGAGGATTGGATAAGGATTAATTCGTAAGTTGCTCTTTCTTCTCATCTCAAAGCTTTAGTTCTCATAACATTTATGCCATCAGTGCACATCAAGTTTGTTTGAATCATTGCTCTCCGTCCATCTCTCCGCTAGTCTCTCCTCAAGTTTATCCTCCAGTATCTCCTCCAGTTTATCCTCCTGTGTCTCCTCAAATTTCTCCTCCAGTTTATCCTCCAGTATCTCCTCAAGTTTCTCCTCTAGTCTCTCCTCCAGTATCTCCTCTAGTTTATCCTCCAGTTTATCCTCTATTATCTGCTCAAGTTTCTCCTCCAGTCTCAGAACTGTGGTTCTGCCACTGCATAAGAATTTGTAAGCTTTTAAGCAACTGCATTCTTTTTTTTATATTTCTTCTATTGTTTTTCTTCCTTTGTCAGAACCAGACGAGTGTCCAGATTTAGGCCTCCATATGTCGAAGAAACATTCAAAGAGCTCTGTGTAGCCAGAGAGAAGCTTGTTCTAACCTGCCAGCAAGCTTGGCTACAATATCTTGAGTAAGTTTATGTTTTAATATTCTTTTCTTGTCCATTTTTCGGAAGGGAAAATAATGTTTGACTGTAACAGATCAGATCTCAAACCGTTGACTAGAGGAGTACAAGACTCTATGCCATACCACATGAGTAATCCAGTTAGTACTTTGACTTCATTAACCACTTGTTTTTGGGGTGTCTTTAATGGTCAGATGCCACACCTCACTTTACACACGTTATAATATCATTTTATTCTAAAAATACATTCCCACGATTGCCGATAAATTTGTCGTAAATTGTCGCTGAAAACTCCTGTTAGGTAACCACCAGTTTTGAGCATCTTACTTTTAATTATACACATAGCTAAAAGGAAAAGAAACGAAAGAAAGTCATCTTTAAACCATCTTATTCCATTAAATGCCCCTCAAAATATTGTGGAATATCATGAACAGGGTATTAAAGGTTCCAAAAGTATATATTAAGGTTGCTCAATCAGTTTTCTCTCGGAGGCCAGAGAAAACACATAGAGATGAGCAAAAGGATAAGATAGAATCAAAATCTCAGCCTTTATCCTTTATCTTTACCTACTGGATTGAGCTATTTACAGGGTAGGACAGAAGTGTGAACAATTCTAAGGTCTTCAGGGGCTGCATATCCAGCTTATAAAGGCAAACTTTTAAACAGATGTGATTTTGAGGGCTGGATGGAAGACCTTTGGCACTCCAGAGTTGGCCAGTGGGCCACATATGGAGAACCCCTGATGTATACTGTAGACTAATATCTCAACCTGTTGTTTCTGCAGTGGCTTTGGAGAGCAATTTGTTCTGTATCGTCAAGCCGTCAAACACCTTGCCAAATTTGACTGCCTGCTATCTCTGTCAGAAGTTGCTAAACAGAATGGCTTTTGTAGGTATGTGACATAGCTCGGTTGTATGTATATATGTATATGTATTGGTGAGAATTAGTTGAGACTAGTGTTACTCAGAGTTACACGCATTGAGCGATCATTAGACAACTCTCTCTTCCTCTCTCTCTATATATATATGTGTATATAATATAATATATATCTGTCTATCTACTCAAGCTTTTTGAATAATTTACTTTAGTCAATTATCAGTAGAACTATCTACTGCATGTTCCTCAATCATGCAAATAGTTTTTGCAAATTCCAGAAAAAAATAAACTATATAAAAGAGATGAATCACTTTGTTGCTTTCAAACCTAGCCAGTATTACTCAAAGAAAGACTGCAGTTGATAACACTAGGAAAACATGCTAGATTTTATTCAACGTATGACTCTTTAGCGAGGAAGGAAGTTTTAAAATATGATTCATTCCTCAGCATTTTAATACATGAACATTATCATCTTACTTTTTTGGCACATTTAAAAGTAATTAAGTTGAATATCTTATGTTCCTTTTCTTTATCGTTTAAATTAAACTTTGATTAGCCCAGCTAATGACTGACATTGTCATGGGATCTTTTAATATCCAACGGCTTCTCAGAATACAACAAAATCAACTCAAAGCCTAGTTTTATGCTAGTTTGTTCTTCCTGCATATAAAAATCGTTGATAGAACTTTTTCTTCTTCACTTTGCTTTCCTAAAACTGAAATTATTAGATTCAAAATTGTGTTTCCTTTAAGTAGTGAAAAGAATGTTTCAGGTTGTTCTTGCAGTACATTATGAATATTCATGACTGTATTATTATTTCTCCAGACCTGAAATCTTAGACAGCTCCATAGCAACCATTCACATCGAGAACAGTCGGCATCCTGTCGTCAGCTCCTTACTTGGGGAAGGCGGGCAATATGAATATTCATGACTGTTCTATTATTTCTTTTTCAGACCTGAAATCTTAGACAGCTCCATAGCAACCATTCACATCGAGAACGGCCGGCATCCTGTGGTCAGCTCCTTACTTGGGGAAGGCGGGCAATATGTGCCAAACAGTACACACTTAGAGGTAACAGACAATTAACAGTCTATTTGTTCTTATATTATATCAGTTTTGATTTTTAAACAAACATGAACAGAAAAGAAACCTAGACTTATAGAGTACAGTAATCATATTTTGAAATTTTGTAGAAGATAAGAAAAGTGAAAGTGTCTGGGCAAGCATTTATCATGTCTGTAGGGAGAGTGAAAGGATAGTTCAACGTGATTAACACTGAAAATCAGGTTTTACGTTATTGTAGGTCACAGATTGTTCAACAGAGCAAGAAAAGGACACGCATGAAATAATTCAGCTTGTTAAACTCTTATTTGACTTGAACTTTATTAACCAGAAACTTTAAGAGTAGTTATAAAAATGATGAAGAAAACACTTGTTTATTCGGCAACTCTGACATTATAAGGCGTCAGACTAAAAGACACCATTCTCAAGTTATGATCTAATGCTGTATGAGGCTTCTGTTTTTTTTTAGTTAGATAGTTGATGATAACTGGTCACAAAAGGGGTTTTTGAACTGACTACCATCATTCTCTAAAGTTGTTGGTGAACGCTGATTAGATGATAAACCAGGAGGTTAATGAATTCAAAGTTAACCAATAACAATCATTGGTTGGTGTTTGGAAAAAAGAAAATGTAAACTATTGTAAATTATGTACCAAAGTCATTGAGGTATTTACATTTTTCATCCTCTTTGTATTTCTATTTTGTTGAATTTCTTGTTTTTTCTCCCCATCAGGCAGACAAAGAAAGGTTCCTTTGTATCTCAGGACCAAATATGGGCGGTAAGAGCTCATATTTGAAGCAAGTGGCGTTGATTGTAATACTTGCACAGTTGGGGAGTTATGTACCAGCAGAGAGTGCATCCATCACACCTGTTGATGCTGTATACATAAGGTGAGTTAGTTCATCCATTATTCCAGTAGATATTATATACATAAGGTGAGTTCATCCACTAGGCAATAGGATGCTATTGTGATTGCATCCATCACACCTGTTGATGCTGTATACATAAGGTTAGTTCTTCCATTAGTCCAGTAGATGTTATATACTTAAAGTGAGTTCATCCACTAGACAAGAGGATGCTATGGTTAATTCATCCCTTTGTTAAGACGATATTACATACATAAGGTAAGTTCATCCACTTGACTAGAAGATGCTATGGTGAGTTCATCCATCATTCCAGTAGATATTATATACATAAGGTGAGTTCATCCACTAGGCAAGAGGATGCTATGGTGACTTCATCCACTAGTCAAGTCAAGAGGATGCTATCAAGAGTTCATCCATTAGTCCATCATTTCAGTGGATGTTATATGCATAATAAGATGTCATCCACTAGTCAGATGTATGCTATGTACACGAGGTGAGTTCATAAGATGAGTTCATCCACTAGTCAAGATTATGCTATGGTGAGTTCATCCATTAATCCAGTAGATGTTACATAAGGAAAGGTCATCTACTAATCAGTTGGATGCTTTGTACACAAGGTGAGTTCATCCATCAGTCCAGTAGATGCTGTTGCATAAGGTGAGTTCATCCACTAGTCAGATGGATGCTACGTACACAAGGTAAGTTCATCCATTGTTACAGTAGATGCTATATGCATAAGGTGAGTTCATCCACCAGTACCCCAGTAGATGTTTTATGAATAAGGTGAGTTCTTCCATTAATATAGTAGATGTTCTATGCATAAAGGTGAGTTCATCCACTAGTCAGATGGATGCTACATGCACCAGGTGAGTTCATCCATTAGTATGATGGATGCTGTGTTCACAAGATTTGTCCACCATTTTTAATACTAGGATTGGTATAAATACTTAAATTGTTTGCAATACTTCAGATATTAGATGCTGTGACCCACTTCGATATTCCAATTGTGTTTAATATCGAGCTTGGTTTTCGTGTAGCAACATTTTTTTGTGCATCATAAATACCATAGGTGAAGTTCAATGTGAGTACTGTAACATATCAATATAAAATAGTGGTAGAGATGCTGTGATCATTTTACAGTAACAACCAGTAATCTGATTTACGAAACCTTCATTCCATTTGACTTTTATCAAGGATGGGCGCATCAGACAACATCTTCAAGCATCAGAGCACCTTCATGGTAGAGCTAATGGAAGCCTCCACCATCCTTGCTGAAGCTACACCAAGAAGTCTGGTGATAATGGATGAGCTAGGGAGAGGAACAAGCACCCATGATGGTGTAGCTATCGCAGATGCTTCTGCCAAGCATCTCATCTCGGAGGTATGAAAATAGTCTCTTGTGTCGTTCTGTTTCGTAAAAGCTATCATAATTATGATAGCTTTATAAATGAGTCATGTTTTATGACCAGTCCACAGGTATATTCTAGTGACACACACTGTGACTCCTGTATGTGTTTGCTTTACATTATCTGCATTTAGGATTTCATCGCTGTGTAAACAGTTTGCCACGATATTATTTTCCTCTGTGGAGAGCTGGGCTGAGCTGAAACAAAGATAAGTCATTACCATGATGACATCACTAATGCTACTGTTGCCAGATGCAATCGTAAAATTTCACAAATTCACAAATTGTCTCTTTTAAGCAAATGGTTTTTCGATGCAGAAAATTCCAAGCAACTTTTACTAAATAATAAACTCCAGCCACTGGAATGTCCCTTTCAACTTTCAAAATTTCCATCAACAGAAGAAAATCTGTAGACACTTTCTCAGGAGGTTGGTAAGATTGTCATTGTGATATCAACATTTGTCTGGTTTACCCCTCTTCTCACTATCCAGGGTCAGGTCCTTTCCCCTCTTCCCACTATCCAGGGTCAAGTCCTGACCCTGCCATTAACCCCTAGCTTTAATCAGTATGGTATCATTTTGGTAAGTTAAAGGTTTGGTTGATCTCCTGGGATGGGTGTTGTTAAGTACTAAACATTCCTAGTTATCAGTGATGCAGATCTTCACAAATTTTGAGTAGTATTTTTGTCCCCGTCATCTCAAAAAAAATACCACTGCAACCAGTTTGGCACCCGCTAATTACCTCATCAGTAATTAATTCCTCTTTTGTTTCTATAGATCAAGTGCTTGACCCTCTTTGTTACCCACTATCCACCATTGGCAGACTTGGAAGGCCAATACCCAGGGACAGTTGGCAACTACCACATGTCATTCCTCATTGATAATAACAAAGGTATTAAAGGTACATATGTCTTGATTTGTGTGTGTGGGAGGGTTCATTATTCACGGTAAAGGCAGATTTTAGGTCAATATTCAATCTAAAAGATTTCAGCGCTCTCTCCTCAAAGTGTTTTCACTGGATTACATTTACAGATGTCGGCCACTTGCTTAACTTGGACTGATCAGGCTGAAGCACTTCTGGCCAATTAATATAGCTTCAAAATTCATCCGCATCACAAAATATGTGAAATTTTGTATACCATAACGTTCTTCTTAAACTTGAAGCTCGTTGAAACTGTAGTCGTGTAGTATCCAAGGTTGCCCTGATTCATACAAGATTGTCATAAGCCATTTGAAAGTCACTCACATTCCTTAAACATCTGGTCTAACTTTCCCTTCTCACTTGAGGGATTTACTTATCAGCTTTGGCTGGGGCAGGTTATTGATTTCTATGTGTTCATTTAGCCTTTAGATCTCATTTGGTGTATGTTTTAATATCACTTTTCATCTTGAAGCAACTGATTGCAACTACCTTACTTTTGATACTCCTTTATTTTTCCCCATAAATGTTGCCTCCGTTTCTGGATTGGATTAAAATTCTTTGTTAATTCATCTTTCCAAAATACCTCTCGATAGAAACTTCCATTAGTTGAGGCTACTGGAGAGGCCATTGATATATTTCTTCACTGAAAAAAAAAATTCACCCTTGCTGCACAAACCCTTTAGTTATTTGACGGACAACGGAGAGGAGTAAATCAGGGCAGAACTCCTCCTGTATCCCTCTCACTATCAAATTTTCGGGGAGAGGGGAGGGATGGGGGGGGGGCATGTAAAACTAGGTGATTGTATCCATTCTAGAGGATAACGAACAAGGATTTTTTTTAAATTTATATTGGGCAGAATGTAAATGGAAAACAAAATGGGTCTCCACACCTACATATTTAGTTATTGTCTCTCTATTGAATCTCTTTCTTGCCTCTGTATGATTCTTTTCTTCCCTCAAGAAACCGATGAAGAACCAGGAAATCTAGCAGCCTTGACATTTTTATACCAGTTAGTGAAAGGAGCTGCTTCTCATAGTTATGGACTCAACGTGGCCCGAATGGCAGATTTACCCAGAGAAATTCTGGAACTCGCATCTCAGAAATCAAAAGAACTGGAAGACAAGGTTCAATCTAAGAGGTTTGCTCTAATTTTACCATTTTTTTTCATCGTTCACGGTGGAGAGGGTAATCGATGGGAAAGAGAGGAAATGATTAGAAAGGAGAAGAGGAAAATAGGAGATAAACAGGAGTGGAGGGAATGGGGGGGGGGGGGTGGTGAAAGAAGGGCAGTAAGCAACTCGGAAGGAGAATTAAATTGATTAAATTCATCCAAAAAGTCCAAAGTTATGAAAACGAAGTTGTTAATATACGTTAATTGCCAGACTCTAGATATGTTGACATGTCTTCGGCTGGCTAAAGATCGGGAAAATGATGGGAACACATTCTGCTGAGTCACTTTAGACTATGTTCAATTTAGTATGACAAAAGAGAATGATATTAGTACTGTAGTGATAAATGATATGATAGTTCCTGCACATTCATGAAATAGAGATGTAATGATTGCAGAGGTACAAGTTACTTTGAACTTAATTTAATATACAATGTATAATTGATACAAGATATAACCTTGTGATTTGTGTGAATTGGTGCTAAATAGGTTTCAAACAAGTTTTAAATTGATTTTTTTCTACCTTTGCAAAATGTTGCTTAATCTACTTAAATGAGAAGTTCTCCTTTTTCCATCATGTTATCTCTCATGTTTCATTATGTTATGATGTTATCTGATATTATTATGACACCAACAGTCACGTGACACTAGTCATGTGACACCATACGTGTAGATGATCAACAGTCATCATAGGTATTGTCAGTGAACATCGACAAGTAAGAAAATATCAACCATGATGCCATTTTGCTGAGAAAATCAGTTTTTTTTCACCTTCTATATTAATACACAGAATAAGAAGAGAAGACTTCCTGAGACTCTGGATGTCAGAGGAGAAGAGCGAAATTAGAGATGTGATTGGTTCGTGTTTAGAGAAGTAGCAAACCAACAGTGGCTGCTTGTTTCAGATGATGATCAGGGGGATGGATAAACTCTTCTAGTCTTCCAGGGACTTTATGTCAAAATGTGGTTTTTTGCGGATGATTCACATCACTGAAATGTGCCTCTTGAATTTTGCAACATTGCAAAATAAAGTTGTTTAATTGCATTCATTAACTTCAGCAGCGAATGAGAATGTGCTGAGTAAGTCAGATGTCGAGAAAGTCCGTCCAATAAGCTTATTCATGAATTCCAAAAAACATGAGGTTATGATGATTAAATTTCACACTGTTTATCACCGACACTATTCAAATGCATTTTGATCATTATAAAAGTATGTTGCTTCCATCAAAACTATGTCATACGTCATGAATATGCATAGAGATCATGATGGGACAATTTCCTTATGCTAATACACCTCTAAACTGTCCTCCCATATCATGCTTCGAAGCACATATCCTGACAGCGTGAACAGTTCCTAACCTTTATCTGTTTCTAATGCTACTGCCACTCTATACTGTCCTCTGATACAGTATCATGCTTCAAAGCACTGGTACTGACAGCGTGAACAGTTCCTAACCTTTATCTGATAGAAAAACAGGATATTCATACTGCTTATACTGTTAGTACGAGTGCTTTCAAGCATGACAATAAAGTACAGTTCATATAGAAAAATGTCGCTACTGGGTGATGAACGATATCCTCAGGTTGACTGTCAATATGAGGCACGTCTTCTAAATTTTGATGCTTCCGAAATGATGGGTCATTCTCATAGCAATTGAGGTACCTTTTGTTTTAAAATATTAAGAAAAAAGATGTTTTTAGATTAGTAGCCCAATGCAGCTTTCCAAATCAAAATATTTTTCTATGTAATTTTTGATATGATTTCTTAGGATGCTATTCTTAAATTGTCAGAAAACAGTATTGTAGCCTTTAGCTAGGTTAGGTTTAGCTAGGTTAGGTTTAGCTAGGTTACTGTAAACCATGTAACAAAGTATCACAGTCTTCTGTATTTTGGGATTAATATACACCACCATTTTCTGGTTTTGATCTCTGATATAATTGTTGGGGCTTTTGGAGTAACCACCACAACATGTTGCTTAGAGCGAAAGTGCTTGAATTTAGAAAATTGCTGTTGTCTGGTCAGTGGTAATGCATGTCCATATTTTGCATACGAGAAGCTAACATTAACAGGTCAATGTTGCGGTTGAATCCCTTGTGGATTTCGTCTGCCATCAGTATTAAATTAAGCCGAGCCTCATGGATTGATACAGGTCATAAGAATTCCACAATTTGCTGTTCTAGACACAATGTTTCAGCGAAAAATTTGCCAGAAATGAAATAACACTTCTGATTTAAGTGTTTGCATAAAGAATTGGCAATAATTGGAAGTTAGTATTGGACAAATACTATATACCTGAAGTCTTCCAAAGAGGGACAGTAACAAGCATATAAAGCCCTACCACAAGCTATGACACTGGGCAATCCAACTTTTGAGACTTTTTATGAAATATATTTTTTATTCCTTGCCGATGGCTAAAGGAATCTATACGATGGTGTCTGTGTATGTATGTGACACCCAAGCTTGTAAATACAATAACTTGAAAAGTAAAATCTTGGTTGAAGTCATGATTGCAGGAATTAGGTGCGGTAGTAACACTAAATGCTGACCTGTTTGCCTTATTGGAATGGACAATAGATGATGGAAAGTTAACAATATTTGGCAGAACTTTTTATTATCATAAAAATTTGAGTCAAAAGAGAACAATCAGACAGATATATCACTATGGTTTAAGTTTTATTTTGGCAGGTATAGTGTAGATTTATATGATACAACAAAATTCATTCTGGCCATAAATCCTAATAATTAATACTGTAACTTTTACTACAAAAAGAACACTAACAAAAGCAGGTCAGATCACAAACAATTTGAAATATTTCTGCATTTATTGTATCGGGTTGTTCAAACTTTTACTCAAAGTAACAATGCATATGATTTTATAAACTAATTTACTCTTTTTGACCAAATGAAAGTTACTTAAGTTTCTAAATACTTAATCACCCTGAAACTTAACCATATAAGAATTGATCAAATGCAAAACCAAATCAAACGATACAATTAAATATTAATAATACTAATATTGAGGATTTATAAAGTGCAGACATATCCACCGATAATGGTGCTCTAGGCACATCACAATATTACCCTGGTCAACGATAACCTGTCAAACATGGAGACAATTCCTCCCCAAATGGCAGCAGTTAGAAATATTTCAGCACCAAACCGACAATTTATCTCACAGGTCCCCATTTAAACGCCTGGGTGACGAGAGGCAATGGAGATGCCTTGCCCAAGGACACAACATAATGATCTGGCCAGGACTTGCCTGCCTTAGATCACAAGTCCACTGCCTTAACCACAACGTTCTCATATCAAACGGTCTCAGTTAAACCAAAATAGACTTTTAATTTATTACTTTGATATCAAAATCCTGAATATTCAGAGCTTTTGGACTTATATTCAGGTGGTTTAATATAGAGCTGTGACATTTAGAAGACTCTTAATCTACTGGTATCGCATCCGCATGGATTGTTTTGATAACAGTTCGACTGTATATAATACTGGCAGTGTTAGAAGATTGAACATATCAACATTACATCAAAGTAAAAAGAGTTCTTGTGCTAAGCGTAGGGTATACCTACTTCATCTACGCATATCCATTAATTAGCCATCATAAAACAGACATATTTAAAAATTACACAGAAACATACTCAACAACCAATCACCAAACCGATAGCATGTCTCTTGTGTAAGTCCACTACAATGAATTCTTTACCAAATGTTAGTTTTCGAATTCTTTAACAAAAACTAAGTTATAAAGAAAACAATAGTTCTGTAATAAATGTGAGTTACACAAAACAATACTTTATTTCTAATACTAAGCTTATAAACACATTTGAAATAATACAATGTTTACAATATCCAAATCTCACAATGTGAAAAAAAGTACAGAATGTAATTTCTTTGAAGCTAAAATCAATGTGTATTTACCATAAACAATAAGAAACTGTTACACTATAGATATAGTTCAACTATAGATGGCGTACAACTTTGTGGTAACTCAACTACTCAAAATATTTACAACTCTCTATATATACATTACCTTAACACACTTGTTTTGAATTGCACTACTTAATGGTTTCATTTTATTGCACATGAGAAATGTCACATCTGCATACTACAACTTTTTATTGGTTGAGCAACCCATTAATACTGGCATTCATTCATCAAATATCTGTGCCTAATTAAATACAGACAAATTCTGGTCAGCCTTGTCCCTCTCGGGTCACCCTCTTTCAGATAGCTATGAACATGTACAAATCAATCTCTACACAGGCTTTCTTTTAGAAAGCTTGTGAGCTCTCACAGAGAGAGAGAGAGAATAATGCGGAGAGTGCTTCACTTTGACCACACTTTGTGATTTAAAACTTGGTAAATAATACTTGAAAGAACTAAAATGTTTTAAATATCTACAGATATATTAAAATGATACTACCAAAAGCTAATACTATCATAAATCTAATACTATTGCCACACAAATATGTATTCTAACGGCAGCCTCCGAAGACTGATGTTAATGTGGAAAAAAATTGGTCAAGGAACAATTTAAAACCATTTTCCCAAAATGAAATAAATTAACAATTCTAATAATGCTATTCAGAAGGGTTTGTCCCAATAACACCACCCAAAAGTGTTTAAATGACCCCTACCCACCCCCCCCCCCTTTGCTCTTTGTAATTATGTTAACTAAGTACATAATTGATATAATATCATTGGATATTATCAAAAAAGGATGCTAGAATTATCTTCCTGGCTGCTATATTCATGATTTCACTGTCGACAAGTATTATCAGCAATATTCACATAGTTGATCAAACACCCATCAGAGCTTTCAGTGCACCCACTGGTCGGGTTTTGATCGATATGTTAACTACCGGGGCACCCCTTTGTATAACTCACCCAATTGAAGTTTGACCAAACAACCATGGATGGATGGAGTGGATTTGCTTGTCATGGATGAAATCAAAAGTTTGCTGAAATTGGAAATTCTTCCCATTTGACAATCTTCACTGGGTATGTAGTTCACTGATACATAGCTAAAGCACAAACTCTGTCCAGAATACTTTGATGTAAATGCTTTGGGAATTGGGCAATCAACTGCTCTAGTTTCTCTGTTGAGGGTGGCTTCGAACTGTTGAGCAATCAACTGCTCTAGCTTCTTTTGTTGAGGAAGGCTTCCAACTGTTGTGAAGCTGCAGTCAGGATCCACTATTATCATGACAGCAATGTCAGGTTATTCTCAGGAACTAGAACTGGAAGTCTCCGGCTCCACTGGGTAATGGTCATAGAGCCCATGAAGAACGCCCTCCACTAAGATGTCTTGTTTTCCGACAGGCGGGTGGAGGTAAGGGTCACTCTTAAATACCAGAATTGGTTGATGGCTTGATGCACTGAGGGGCAAAAAGAATACTTAAGTCATTAATTCTCCCAGTCTTAAGAATACAGGCAAAATAAAATTTAAAAAATTAGCTGTGCAAATTCTTAAATAATTTCTTCATAATTGAATAAATATTTCATTTTTTGCTCTTCACACCTTATTTTCTTCCAGAGCATTGCCAAGTTTAAACAAAATCAGTCCTACGGAATAGGATATGAAGACCTGTTTCTGTTGTTGCCATTTATATCCATTTCAATACTTCAAAATTGTTATCACAGTACGACTTGCACCAAAACAGGCTTTAATTTTGATAACAAACAAACTCAAAACGATTTCTTCCTCATAAAAACTTCATTTACATACAGTAATTTCTGTTCTACATTTCATTTACATACATTGTTAACTGAACATTCCTCACTTCTTTGCTGCATTCCATCAAGCAAAACATAATTTAGATTAAATACTGGTACAGCAATCATCAAAATCTAACTTACCTTCCCGAATCTGTACCGAGCTCATCGATGGAGCTGAATTAATAGAAGAAACACAGAAAGGTTACATCATGCAGAAGGATTGTGGTGTTAAATCAGTCCAGCTTGTTTAGTAATAATGTTTTGTCTCCAATTTAGTAATGTTTTGATTAGTATCTGTTGTAGAAGCATTGCATGCCAAGGTGAAGAGTTGATCATTCTCTTTATTATAAATGTAAACAGACTCATTCCAATGACTTCCTAAAGTCACAATCTATTTCATGCTTGGACGGTACAAATCAGGAAACACAACGTTGGCAACACAACCAGCGAGTGTAATTAATCAATCTCCTATATTAGTCTTGGCAATAATCAGGTCTCAGTCAAAAGCAACAAACTATACGAGACAGAGTAACAGTAACATGCAGACCTGGATACAAGAGTTGAATTTTACAGCCCGGAGTAATTTGTTCTAGTACCACATTACAAAATGCCATACAAAATGGTCAAATTACACAGGAACCATAGCACTTAATAAGAACCCAATGTAAATTACACTATGTAACTTGCACACTAACACCTACGAACGATATGTATTGTAGGCATGTATATATTGTACTCATGACGTTTTCAAATTTTTAAAATTTTGAAACTCGTATATATGGACAATGGAATCTATTGAGCGCTTTTTTTTTACCGTGGTGTTCCCTTCACTTGTGTATCTGCTTTTGTGGAGTTGCGACTTTCTAGAAGCCTTACATTATGGCAGCGAGGATGAGACATACCCAAAGCTTTATATTTCGTGGATTCGATTAATATTGCATCCACTAACTCGAAACTAACTGCCAACACGATTAATTCCAACAACAAATGAAATACCCGAGATGTCAGCATATTTCACAAGTTAGGCATTTCAACTGCGGCAAGACCTCTATAACCTATGGCACAGTATGTATACTGGCCGAATTTTACGAAATATGACCAGACCTTTAGGCAGTTTTTTTTAACCATAATTTACTTTGAGTTAAAGAATTGCTACCCAAAATGAGTTAACAAATGTGTGAACAATTCTAGCAACCATTTCTTCCTCTTTTAGCTGCATGTTTACTGGAAGAGTAAAGTTAATAAATGTTTCACTTCCTTGCAACAAGTATGTGGAAAGTCCATTGTTATTGTTTCGCGTTAGCACTCGTGGTACACTCCGCAGAATGACGACACACGGTGACCTGTATGTTAATGAGCTTTTACGCTTCACGTTTCTGGTCAGTGAGAATCTGCTAACTCTGACATCAAATTTCTCTAAATTACTGTCTCTTTCAACTAAACGGGAACCACAGTATTGTTTGTGTAATAAAATACTTTAGTATGAGCCCCCCACCCCCAAAAAAATAATTTAAGACTAAAATGAACTTACTCGAAGCTGGCAGATTTCTTCAGGTTCTTGACTTTCAGAAATGTAAGGAAGGATTTAGGAATGGACCCTGTGGAAATGATGGACTAAAAAACAAAACAAACAAAAGATCTCAAATTATTGCATATTATGGCTGAAAGTGAGCACTTTGAATTTCTTATAGTAAAGCAAAGTTCCTAAGGCATTACTGCAACATACTAGATCACAAACTTTGAAAACAAAAAGGCTATGTGTTATTCCCAAAACAATAAGCCCTCAACAGAAGACAATTTGCTGTTTTTTCTCTTTTGAACAAAAAGTATCCCTTTTCAGTTAAAGTCGATATTCAGCACTTTTGCGAATTAGTACTTAAGTTATAGGTAAAAAATGAAGTATTGTCATTAACCATCAAATAACACTAACATATACAAACAAAGATAAATATACATCAAATCTAAGTTCACTTTTGCCTTTTGTGCAATAAAAATCTTCATTCCTGATCAAGCAAAATATGATGAATGTGACAGCTACAAAAATTTAACTGGGCTTAACATACGTTGAAGTAATTTTCCAATCCCTGTCTCCTGTGTTCAATCCCTTTGGCTGACAGCTGCAAAACCTTTTTTGGCGGAAAATCGGGTATATCCATCGTTTTCCTCAGCTATATTAAATAGAAATGACCAAACATGCTCAATACAACACAAACTGAATTTTAAGTCATCTAAAATATGCATTAATGAGTATTTATAGAAACTAATTATTTTGAAATTCCACATGGTCTTCATAACTTTGAGAAAATATTAATGCTTCTTTGTTTAGATATATGAGTTCTTTAAGCAATCAAGTAGAACACAGTCGACGTTGAGTATTAACGAGTTATATTTTATTGCGTTACATAGTCATGCTGTACAGGACAGATATAGGACGACATGTCCAAGGTTACGTGTTGACAGATGGAGAGAAAGGGTGAAACAAGGACGAGCAGACGGCATGCTTTAACTTATATGCATATGCACAGCTCAATAACAAACAGGTGCAGATTCTACAATGTAGTGCATCATTTGCACACGGACATCTTATGAAAATTCAATAACATTACAGATATATGTATCTGTATCCAAATTATGTCTGCAGGAGCAGAAATGCTTATAGGCTAAAACAAAAAAAATAATTGGGAAAGGTAAGGCTTGATACTTTGAGAGCCACTCAGAAAGTAAGCTTATCTTTAACTCGAGAAACTTTTGAGATTCTGTACCTTCTTGTGAAAGGTGTGGAATTCCCGATATCTCTTCTCAACAATGTGCGTCTTTCCGGCCACCTTGACATGAATCTGGTAAGCCTGAAATGTGCAGAGAAAAAGAGAAACAACAAATGTGTGTTAAAAGTACAGATTTTGTCTTCATAAATTGAAGGTTCTCAGCTCTGGGGAGTTGAGTGCTTTTTGGCAAGAAAACCTAAGGATAAATTACTAAGGCTACACCATATACTGAAGTCTATCAGTATCAGTATCAGTATCAATGAACCACTGAAATATGACCACTATTATCATGGCAAGAATGTTAACTTCATGATGAAATACTCTCAATTTCCCGTCAACCATTGAAATATTTTCCAATGTCATTGCATCGTGGTAACTTCATACCAGGCGATGTTTATTTTCGTTTCGCGAAATTGAGACAGTCATTGAAGTGTACAATAGGCCTTGCCTATTTCAATCACTGTTACTTGTTTTTACTGTGTTGCAGAGCGATGTGGGTTTAACTACGATTAAGTTCGTCGTTAATATGACTA
>JAIPMN010002784.1:0-20484 GCA_020650975.1 Apostichopus californicus | reverse complement strand
GCCCATCCCTTACATATGAAGTGATACCTATCATTTTCCAGTAGTTTTCAACTGGTTACCTCATGAGCTGACCTAGATCAATGAGGGAGTGGGCATTTTGGGGGTCCACTGGCAGGGGTACCCCACTAATATAAATTACTGGAAATGCCCATACCTTACATATGAAGTGATACCTATCATTTTCCAGTAGTTTTCAAATGGTTACCTCATGAGCTGACCTAAGTCAATTGAGGGGAGTGGGCATTTTGGGGGTCCACTGGCAGGGGTACCCCACTAATAGAAATTTCTGGAAATGCCCATCCCTTACATATGAAGTGATACCTATCATTTTCCAGTAGGTTTCAACTGGTTACCTCATCAGCTGACCTAGATCAATGAGGGAGTGGGCATTTTGGGGGTCCACTGGCAGGGGTACCCCACTAATAGAAATTACTGGAAATGCCCATACCTTACATATGAGGTGATACCTATCATTTTCCGGAAGGTTTCAACTGGTTACCTCATCAGCTGACCAAGATCAATGAGGGAGTGGGCATTTTGGGGGTCCAATGGCAGGGATACCCCACTAATGGAAATTACTGGAATTGACCATCCCTTACATAAAGAGTCCTGCCTATCATTTTCCAGTAGTTATCAAATGGTTACCTCATGAGCTGACCTGGATCAATGAGGGGAGGGGCATTTTGGGGGTCTACTGACAGGGGTAGCCCACTAATAGAAATTACTGGAAATGCCCATACCTTACATATGAATAGATACCTATCATTTTCCAGTAGGTTTCAACTGGTTACCTCATGAGCTGACCTAGATCAATGAGGGAGTGGGCATTTTTGGGGTCCACTGGCAGAGGTACCCCACTAATAGAAATTACTGGATATGACCATCCCTTACATATAGAGTCCTGCCTATCATTTTCCAGTACCGTAGTTATCAAATGGTTACCTCATGAGCTGACCTAGGTCAATGAGGGGAGGGGCATTTTGGGGGTCCACTGGCAGGGGTACCCCACTAATAGAAATTACTGGAAATGTCCATACCTTACATATGAAGTGATACCTATCATTTTCCAGTAGGTTTCAACTCATGGTTACCTCATGAGCTGACCTAAGTCAATTGAGGGGAGGGGCATTTTGGGGGTCCACTGGCAGGGGTACCCCACTAATAGAAATTACTGGAAATGTCCATACCTTACATATGAAGTGATACCTATCATTTTCCAGTAGGTTTCAACTCATGGTTACCTCATGAGCTGACCTAAGTCAATTGAGGGGAGGGGCATTTTGGGGGTCCACTGGCAGAGGTACCCCACTAATAGAAATTTCTGGATATGACCATCCCTTACATATAGAGTCCTGCCTTAAATTTCCAGTAGTTTTCAACTGGTTACCTCATGAGCTGACCTAGGTCAATGAGGGGAGGGGCATTTGGGGGGTCCACTTGCAGGGGTACCCCACTAATAGAAATTACTGGAAATGCCCATCCCTTACATATGAAGTGATACCTATCATTTTCCAGTAGGTTTCAACTCATGGTTACCTCATGAGCTGACCTTGATCAATGAGGGAGTGGGCATTTTGGGGGTCCACTGGCAGGGGTACCCCACTAATAGAAATTACTGGAAATGACCATCCCTTACATATAGAGTCCTGCCTATCATTTTCCACTAGTTATCAAATGGTCACCTCATGAGCTGACCTAGGTCAATGAGGGGAGTGGCATTTTGGGGGTCCACTGACAGGGGTACCCCACTAATAGAAATTACTGGAAATGACCATCCCTTACATATAGAGTTCTGCCTATCATTTTCCAGTAGTTTTCAGCTGGTTACCTCATGAGCTGACCTAGGCCATCCATGAGGGGTCAATTATTGATTACTGGCGAAGCTACCCACCACCAATAATCACTGGCGATGGCCATTTGTTGCTCTTGGGGCCACACCTGACACATTTTACTTCCTTGATGGGGTAATCAATGCAAGCTGATCTAGGTTAGCTTTTAGGTGACTTGAAAATTGCCCTCCCAGCCACACCCACCACAGCAGGTTTGACAGTCGTCTGGTTTCATATACAGGAATGCACTGTGAACATTGTGATGTACAAGGCAATTGGTTACCTTCCCAGCTAACCAAACCCTCTGGACTCCTGCTCTAATTCGATAGATGTGTTGTAGTCGAGTCAACCACATCAGAGTGCAGTAATGTATTTGTCAAAGTGCTAGTACGAATCCTAAGTGTACGCAACTTTTTCTCAAGAAATAAGTTACCCGTTTTTGCAGACTCAAACTTAACATTAAAACCTACACACTGTGTTCAAATCCTGTCTGGACGACACCTCTTGCTCTGACCAGAAATACAACATTAACATTGCAGCTTCGATGATGTAATTAGATATTCTAGCAATATAGTATCTGAAGGTTCCCTTCTCGAGATATTCTTAAGACCTCCACAGATTCTCCGTTTCATTGACATCAAAGAACCATTGAGTTACACAGACTACAACATCGTCAATGTTGCCCTTTCATTGACTTTTGCAAATGACCTGCACCATGAAAGAATATGTCTCGTCATGCGTGCGTAACATATAACAATCTCATTTTAGATAATTTGGCTTGCTTAACTCTTGTCCTCTGACAAATAACGCTTGTCTGTTAATTCCATACCATACCTTTAAAAGAGGAACACTTAAAAAATATTGGACTTAGCTCTGCTTTGAACTCAATGGTCTTGGCCTCATTTTCTACTTTCTTAGTACTATAGAACTACAAAGTTCTCAGATATTGACGTCTGCCAACCTCAAATAATAATTAGCTGACCTCAACTTCTAACATTAGCTCATTGGTCTCAAGTAAGGGGCATCCAAAAGCAAACTTTCATGATCCATTCAACAGTCCGCTGGAGATATCCTGTTTACAGGAAAGGCGTTACACACAGATACACACCATTATGATTGCAATTTACACTGAAACCCAAAAATGGATATAGCATTCTGTGTTGTCTTCCAATCATGGATAACACAGCTTGCAGGGCATTTTGACTCTGCACTAGAAATGAGCAAATAAGTGGGTGCAAATAACTTGAACTAGGCAGGAGGGAATTTTTGTGGGAATATTATATAATAATAAAGGGATAAAAATTTTCTCTGTGAGGAAACTTCAAATAGTGATATGATTAATTTCTGGGTTTAACTTTAAAAAAATCATAAGTCAGACTAGTCAAGTTTCAACAACTAAGAGAAAGACTGGAAGATATAATATGGCACAGTGCTTAAACTGAACAACATATGAACAACTAGTTTGGGAGAATATGTAGCACTATTTGATCACTTCTTTATTCATGTTCATATTCATGTTCATGGTGAAAGAAGTTTCAAAGTTACATCAATTCTAATTTACTAATGATTTTATTCATTGGTTTGGTATGACTGTCAAAAGCTAGCAACTAAATCCACAAACTTAATTGTTTTCACTATGAGTTTGGACGAAATAACAGGATTCTTTTACTAAAAATTGCAGCAAAGTACCTTTAATAGAACAGTTACTTTTCAACCATTGTCAATGGACAGATAGACACTTGAACATGACAGTAGCTTAACTAGTAGAGTCAAAATTTAGATAAAGACCAGAAGGAACCTCAGATTGAAGCAATGGTCAGTTTAAATTAGCAGTACTCAGAATATCGCCATGTAAAATACAAGTCAAAACACGATAAAAACACAAATATGGAACATTTGTACCAAAAGGTATCTTTCATTTTACATAACTGAGCGGAATGATTTGAAAATATACAAATCTTTAAGAAAATGCATTTCACAAAATATTTAAATAACAATTTTGATAACACAAAAAGGGAAGATGAGAAAATGTCCTACATACTATCTTGAAGATTAACAGCAAGTTGCAGTTAGTTATGAACATTGTAGGTCCCAACACTAGTTCAACAACCATAACCCTACCACCTTGAACCAACAATACAACCAGTCATTCACCATCATACATTCGAGTAAGTTCATGGATAAGTAAGAATAATAAGATCAGCATCATCATCATTCCATACTGTCTGTCTGTGTGAGCAATCAATACAGTCACTGTCACCTAAATTCAGATCCTGTCCTCTTGCAAATCCTGCAAGCTTCTCACTAACTTCTATAACATTCTTTGGATGACAAACATATTCAGTTTTTTGACTTAGTGCTGCTTTGAACTGAAATCACCATAGTGTAGTAGTGTAACAGATTCTTTTACTTTTATTATGCACATGAACTGCAAATGAAGTGTTCAGTGGCAAACATAGCTGGTCTATATAACGGTTAAGCAATCATGTTTATTTGTACGCTAGACATTCTCTTTTGCTTGTATAAAATCATGAAACCATTATGTTATAAAATTCTTTCTCCTATATAGTACCTTCGTTTTATGCTATGGCCGGACCATGCTTTGCCTCTTATGTTACAGTAGTTACTGTTACAGTTTATAAATCTATAGAAACTACATATTGAGGTGTCTTTCTATATTTTCTATGTGTTTGTTCGAACAGTAGATTAAACTCATATACAGAGGTTACATTAGCCTAATTTCCTAACTCCACACATGGAATAGCCAAACTTGTCCAGTATCCAGCTGAAACAAAAACAACTTCAAACTGTTGTGAGTAGCAGAATGCATCCAATGCTTTGCATTTAACTCCAAGTATATACTAAGTAAGTAGCAGATCCATTGACATTCCCTTTAACAATAGATAACAGACAAAAAACTGGCCAAGGTAGCACTTGAAGGTTCTGTTTTGACAACTAATATACCTTAATCATTTGTATCGTCATCAAATCACTAAAATTGGATGTCACCAAATTCCATCTAGGAATGCACAGTGCAATACTCCGAGGGAATTTTTTATGTGCTGGTGAATAGGGAATCATATTTTCACTCTGAACCAAGACAGGGCAACAACTTTAATAATGAGAATAAAGACGAGGTTAAACAAATATGCATCACATACTCAGGTGAGGTAGTCCAGTAAATAAGTAGGTCCATGTGACCAATGCTGGCTCTGTAGCTAGCTTACTTCCACTAACAAATAATCCTAGGACGTACACAGGAGGGTCTTTTCGTTGCAACTGGCATGCATCTCCTTGTAATGCACTATTCACAGCAAATGTTTCTGTCCATTACAGCAGAGAAAGTGAACATACTTATTTCATGTATTTATCCCCAGCCTCTGCTAAAATCTTTGCAGATGTCTTGGCATCAAAGAATAATTCATTAATTTCTTCAATCTCTTCTTTTCCAATGGCTTCTTTTCCATTGATCCTTGCCAGCTGATTGGCTGGAGTTAGAAGTTGCACTGCATATCTAAAGGCAAAACATGATAAACATAACAAAATAGTTACTAATATGGCCATTAATATGAGAATGAAGGTCAGACACAAACATGTTGGCAAGTATACATCAATGATATGCTTCAATGCTAGGTCAAACTTTCAGTTCTAGGGAAATTTTACTTTCAAGTTTTCCATAGCCCAACAAAATCAAAGGTACAAAGCAATTGAATAGTTTGAGGTTATGATATCAAATGAACTCCTTACTCTTACAGATGCCATGGACGCTTGTACATCCTTCAGTTATTGCAGAAACCCCTCACATACCTCTTTCACTACCTCATCGCTACCTCAGAGCACACACAAAATAGTGAATGCATGGAACCCAATTTGAAGTAAGCTCAGCCTAGCAAATATCAGTGCAGTATTCAAACAGAAAAAATTCTTCTCACTACTTTATTAAACCAATCTTAATTTCAGAGCAGTTCATGTGTGTTTCACTACTGTAAAGATTCTAGAGAAGGCTTACACAAAGATTTGCTGGTAGTGCTAAAAGTTTATTTCACAAGGTTTCTTTCCCTAACCTTCTGGCTTATCTAACATTGTGAGTATCAACACTTTTCAATAGATGGCCTGTATCCTCATGGAGTAAACAGGATTTTCAGAGGTCAAAATATAAAACCATTGAGCCATTGTAAAGGGTTGTAAAGGTTTCATCGCAAAACTACTACGGTAGCAGCATATTGACCTTAAATGACCTTCACCAATATCACACACAGGGCCTACAAAGCATCAACCCACCAAGTTTAAATGTGATCGGACTTACATTGTAGGAAGAGTTTGCGACACTCCTCTTTGGACAAATTAGGCCAATTAGACCTCAACTGGCCATTGACCTGACCCTAAAGACCTATATCTGTCCTATCTAAAATTTGTCTCATCATTCCCTAAGTATTGTGAGGTTTAATGCCTCTTTCTTTAATGCCTCTTTCTTTAATGATTCTTTCCTACATGTTGACAAGCAGAAAATGTTTCTTGACGTTTGACGTCATCAATCAACTTGATCGCCATGATCGGACTTAGGAGGAGTTTGCGACACACTTTCCTGCTGATGCACACATACGCACTGACTCACACACACACACTTCTTCACATTTCTGATGTGAGGTGAAGTACAATATCTCATCTGCCTATACATTACATACTGAGAGGTAGGCTACATTGATCCAGGACTGTAGTCATATAACATACAGATAATTATTACACAGCGGTAAAATATATGCCTTTCGCCTTTTACTAGGGCTGGAGTAAACCTCAGTCTGGCAAATACAACATATATGCATGCATGATCCTGGACGCACCCCTGTGGGTACTTGCTTGCTATATATGGTGTTCCCTATCAGCTAGCAACATTAAAAACATACCAGTATCAACTGACCAACTTCATGTAGGGTACAACAATTTCACAAACTCTATTCACATACAGGGACGTATAAACAAAACAACAAATTCACTCTGTAGTAGTCATTCTTTTGCAGGTCTACATGGTAAGGAAAGCAGAACCATACTAAATACAGAGAATGTGACAAAATATAACAATTTTCTCAGTGCAACATGATTAATTTCATGCTTTAGGGTAAGAGAAAAAGTCATGTTGACATCAGTCATCCTCTACTTTTCATAGCATTAACAAACATAGAAACATTAATACACACAAGGCTTTCACTTGCCTGCCTAAGGCAAATAACCAAAGCAAATAAACACTTTGAAGCAGTGGGCAAAAATCATCAAGAGTCAAAGAGAGGATACACAGAAAGATTTTGGGAGTTTTTTCCTTGTACAAATGAGTTTTTTCCTTGTACAAATGACAATAATATCAACAGAGTTACAGAGTAGTTTCATATATGAAAGCCAAATAGAGGTGACTAACTTTACTGTCTGATAAAAAGGTTAGCTTCTGTACATACAGTAGTTGACCACAGTTATGTATAATGCCCTATATGATTGTTTAGTATTCAGTTGTTCTGGCACTGAAATGCAACTTTCATCTACAGTATGAAGGCATGGAAAGGACAAGTTATTCCTTCAATTGATACCCAGAGCACAGATTAACAAGTATGTGCATCAAATACACGCTAACACACACAAACCAATCAACATCAAAATATTAAAGTGGTTGCAATTGTTACCAATACCAAAAAACACTTGGAAGAGATGCAAAACATAATGTCTCACACATTGATCAGAACCAAATGTCACTAAGACCATCTCAAGATAATCAGAAAAGGACATGCATTATACAAACCTCAGGGTAGATTTAGTTCCAATCTCGCCCAACTGTTTCAAGGAGTCGTCATCTACTTGAATGTTTTCAGTCTGAGACCGGATCTTTAAGATCTTCAGAGGAGACAAAGAAATATGCTTCCGTTGATCCAATTATATCATTATCTTACTGAGACTCATCAGAATACTTATCAAAACAATACACTGATGTATGTTTCTAAAGTAATGACAAAATTATGTCTTAATGCATTCAAGGACATTTTCATAAACAAGGTAATATATCTTTGTGTCCGGTAAATGAAAAAAAAAAGGATAATAAAAGCATTAACAAGAGACTAACTTGTATCATTTCTTCCTGAGAATAAGGCAGAGTCCTTATGATCATGACTCGATCAAGTAGATCCAGGGGTATCCCATGGGGAGAAATGACATCATCAGTGCCTCTGCAAAACAGAAACATTATCAACAGCTCAACTCACAACTGAGGTCAAAATCACATACATATTTATAATTTTTTAACACATTAACATTTGAAACTCCAGACCTTTTCTTACAAAGTAACATCATGCTATCTGAGAAGGATATCTAGAGCACCACATATGCAGAAGCTCATCTTAGATACAATGTGATAGAATTGCTCGTGTGTACAACCACCAAAAAACTCCCAGTGTAGCCCACCTTCAAATTCCAATGAATATATCTAGTCAGCAAAAACTGCACATATGAAGTTATGCCAAGTCAGAGATTCTTGAATAGCAAGAATATGACATTTATTTGTTAGGACTGTTTCATTCTGTGATGGTCAACGAACAACAAATAAGTAGGAACATGTTGAAGTTATGACATTGTGTTCCGAAACTTACGATTGTTTAATCTCCAAAATTCCCCTGACATTTTCTAAATTATGGCTTGTCCAATTTTGGCATTCCAAAAGGAAGGGGGAGCTGACAAAAAACTAAAAATATGGTGCAATGTATCATAAGAAGTTATCTTTTGCATGATGTCAAACATTGATTGCTGCCTTTAGTGCATTATGTATTTTACTCCTTTTTGTAGTTCTTAGCATTGATTTGCATGTTCATTCATAGTGTAATGTAAACTGCATATTTGATGCCATCAATGTTACAACTGTGTCATGTTAATAAACTAAATGATTGAATATTGGTTTCACTGCATACTTTATTGTACACCAGTATGTAAATGTGAAATTGATCTTGGCTTATTAATTGTTGGCACAGAATAACTTGTCATTATTTTGTATTGTGACAGATTAATTTAACATAACATATATGTTGTGATGTCATTGAGTGTTGAAGAGGTACTCTAACTTGCTGCTATTAGGTGATAAAACAGTGTCATTCGGTGCTCTCATGATAACCCCAGTGGCAGATGGAGATAGGGCAGTGGAACATATGTTTGAAATGCAGGGAACATTATAGGGTCTTTTGAAGTTTTGACAAAGTTTCTTTTGGATGTAAAGCTGCTATACTTATCATGGAAAGGTCCACGAAGGAGGCACGACAACTCCTAGCCTTATTTAGGTATAAGTTCCCGCATCCCGACACTGCCCTACGCCTATCCAGGTATTGCTCACGATAAAGTTAGGTAATTCAGTATTGTTACAAGATGTTGTTCACACATTGATTGCACCTGTACAGTTCTATACAATGACTTAAACTAAAATATCCCTGAGCAGGGAAAATGTACCGCTATCTCACTTGCATTTTTGTTTGATGTTAAAGTGACCATATTCATACTTTAAAACTATATACTCTTCAAAACATTACTTCCATATTTGATAGTGCTCATCCAATGCAGGTTAAAGGATATTTTAAAGGTATGCTGTATTGGCCCCAAGTTTAGCATGCTATAATTGCTAGAAGATTTAAAAAGAATCATTCCTGGAGGTCTTTACTTTCCAAGTTGTTCTCAGACATTCTAATTGAAAGCATAAGATTACTGAATATCCCAGTGAGGTAAATTTCATCCAAGGTTGTAATAAACACAGTTGACCATATTTAAAAATCTGGCATATTTGGGGCCAATACAGCATACCTGGTCCAGAGTTGCCATGGAAGTCACCCTATAGTTTGTAGTTATTTTGGAGGAGTAAAGTAAACACTGTGCCCAAGGTCCTGATCTTTTTGTATGTTTGCTCCCCCAACCCTCCCTGCAATTGGTACTCCCACCGCCTGATTTTGGCTAAATGGTTACGCACTCACACACCCCACACACAAAGGTCTTTATCTTACCAGGGAGTTCCTGATCTTACCCATACCTAATCACCCTTTACAGCAGAAAACAGAACCCATGATATGAAGCCTCAACTAACTGAAAAAGGAAGAAATTTATACCAATGCCTGAAGAGTCAAAGTTGTCCGTGTGACTAATTTATCTTCAGCTGAACTAATGTGAGAAGTTCTTGGATGACCTTCCCATTCATTACCTAGCGCAAATCATTCTATCAATATTGTTGTTTCCTTGCTCATTAAAACAATTGAATAGATACCTCACCTATCTATTTGACTACTGTAAATTAGACCTCATCCAAACTTTGCTGGGGCCATTTATCACTATTAGTTTGCTTCTTTCATCTGGATTGCCAGCAACAAAACTAAAAAAGTGTGTACCCTTTTGTTTATTACTATTTATCTATCAAAAAGGTACTTTTAACAAAATGGATAAGTGCAATTTATCACAAAGTAGCGATGCGATTATTTCAAGTGCAGCAGATCAATCGGTCTGTAGCTGTCGTACCACATGCCAGTGAAAATCAGGAAAATGTGCTTGGCCCCCGTCGCATGGAGGATTTGTTTTACTCTGACAAATGCATTGTTTCATAGCCAATTTAAAAATTGCGTACAACTAGCACCAAGCGGAAATTTGCTCACACAGATAACACACAGTACAACTACACACTAGGCTCATAGGGTACGCAGAACTGAGATACGGATAGGACACCTGAGAACTTTGTGGTAAAGGTACCCAGATCCATATGCTGTTCATTGCTAAGGGTGAGAATGCCAAATTAAAGGAATGAATCTGTTGCCCCTATAACAGAGGGCGGCATTGATTTTAATTTTAATTGGGGAATACGTTGACAAAAGATTTGCTGAGAGAATATTTCTCAAAAACATTCCCAAATGAAAAGTATACTTATCAGGTTACGCACACTTATTTCAGCTCAGAAATCCTTCTTCCAATAAACAAAACAATTGTCCTTAAAAAACAGTTCCAAAAGAATTGAAACGCCATAAAATCTGACATCTGACATTTCAAACGAATGTCTAAACACTTTATGTGGTAGAATGAGAAGGGAGGGCATTGACTGGACATAGAAGGCGCACAGTGTTAAAAGGTTACCAGTTCATCCTAGACACGATAGAACGAGAGTGCTAAGGTTGTGAGGATACAGGTAAGCGAGGAACAAAGTAAGTCTTGCATACCTTTGCTAACGTGCAAGCTCAGTTTAGATTACCGCTGTCTGCATTATCACCAAATCATGTTATCTACCCTCTCTTTATATCAGACCGATTGAAAACTTATCATATCTTACCTGATTTTACATTTGCCTCGGTTTGTGGCAAAGATTACGATAGGTGCCAGTGAAGACTCCAGAGCCCTGTGTAGGTAGGTGAAACATTCGATATCCAACATGTGTACCTCATCAATGAAGAGAACTCCAGGAACCAGATCTGCTACACCTGTATCAATGTACTTATTGACCACTTTATTTATCTCCTTTCTAAGTTTATCAGTGATTTCTGTCTTCTTTGGTTTCAGCAATTGACCCATCATCGACAAGATATCTTGACCACCCTACAATGACAGAACCAGAATGCCAAAGGCTAGGTGACTCCCTGTTGCACAGTACATGAGAATGTTTAATACAGAAGATTGCACAAAACATTTTTAAGATAAGACTATTGTTACCAGCAGAACTCATGTGGGCTTACATAAAAGTATGAAATTCATCCTGCCTTTACTTTTTCAGTTATCATGTTTACAAAATTCTTTTACTTTGACCTATATTGGCCTCAAATGACCTTTAATCTACACAAAAATCTATAAGATGGATATATACATATATATCTTAAATGCAGATAAAAAAATCAAAGTCAACCTGTATAATTTGCTCTGGCTTTAAATACATTACTTTTCCTCTATTATAAGGACATTAGTAAGCTCTTTCTTCATTTTTACAAGGGTAAGCGTCAGATCACAAAGGATAGCTAGATGTCTAAACAAGATCCTCCCTGTGCTCAAGTAACCCATCTAACATCATGGTCTCAACTTTCAATGGCTAGTTTTGAAATACTGACAAGATGTGGACAATTTTACAGAAAATCACCTGTGGTCTGGCATTGGCCACATCTAGGTCATGAAGGGTCACATCCTGTATGATGTCTTTCTTCTTATGAACATCTCCTTTTGGTAAAGGAACATACTCCTCTGCCTCCAAATCAAACTCTGTTGCATATGTGTCTGATCGTCCTTGCCTCTGGTGAAAGAAATAAGACAATAATAGGTTTACTTCACCGGTTGCTCTTGAGTAGAATCACTAAATGTAACAACACAAAAGTGATTGAACAAGTCCTTTATTGTGAATAACTAGTTTGACCTTGGTTATGCCATGCTATAATATGTACCTAGAACCAAAGAGATGTACACCTAGAAGCCACCGCATTTAAGGAGATAAATCTGGTGATATACTTTGCAAAGTTTGAATGTATACATGCTGCTTCTACTGGGGACTACGACTTGTGTGATTACTAATTGTGTGATCAAAATAGATTGAAATGGAGAAGTTTATATTAGCAAGTATTTTATGCATATTAGTTTAGACACATCTCCATAAATATATTGCAAAAATGATCCTGTTATGAAAAATACATGGTCAAATACAATGGGCATGCCATGATTTCCAGTTCTTTATCATTGATATTAAGAAGCTAGGTTTCATTTTAATAGTTAAACAACAACAACAACCTGGTAGTCCAAGATGAAATTATTGACAAGTAATTCCTTATCCTAGAAATTTGCCTAATCTACTGTATATCGATGATATATGGACAAAGCTTAGATCAGTGTCATGACTTTGTAACCATTTCCATAACTGTGAAAATCCTATATGGTTTGTCCTGGACACCACGTCTGATATCCTGGTGAGTAGCCTTTCAAACAGCAGCAAATCCACACGACTGGGATAACCCATTGACCACAATGGGGTAGTCCGCAAGAATCCTCAATGTTGATGAAATTTTGTGAAGAGAGTGCAAACATGTTAACGGTATTTCATGGGACAGACCATTAATTTTGTATACTCAAAGGTGAACAGTTCTCCCACAGAAGGTAAGCAGTTTCAAATACAATTACACTGTAGCAACTTTCAACATTTCCCATCTGCTTCCTGCGTGTTTTTTTATGATCTATGAAATGGTGTGAGGGCCACAACTTATTAGTGAAATAAATAATCAGTTATATTAATAGTAACAGCACTTTTGGTGGAAACAAAACCAGTAAGATGTAATTTGACCACAATCAATCTTATATTATTAGCTTAGTTCGACAAAGTGCTAACCCTATGATGATAGAAGTAGACTCGTACCTTAACAGATCCACTATTGGCTTCAATATAGATAACATCTCCAACCTCAACCTTCTCCTTCTGCAGACTCTCATAAATGGAAGGGTCCAGCTTCAGCTGCTTTGTACCTTTGGTAGTCTTCAGGCCAATAATAACATGACTCACTGTTTTCCCATATCCTATGAAATAGGGCAATGTGGAGATAAAGAAGCCATTGGTTTCATACTGTAGTTATAAAATAGACGACATTCATATAAGTAATGCATTTTTTTATGACGTCTGCCATGCATGGTCATTGCACTCTTTTATTACTAATTCCAATTATGGTGAACAGATAATTTGGAAAAATTCTTTTTTTAAATTTAACAATAAGATCATATTTTACAACTCAATGTTCCAAAAAGAAGCGGGATGTCACTTTTGTGGTCGCTATGATGAGACCCTGTTACATCTGTTTAGGGAATTGCCCTTTTATATCGAACATCATTTTAGATGTGGAGCAAGCTATATTTGGCAGTCGGTTTATATTTTCGAAGAATGACATATGCTTCGATTATCTTTTTTCTGTGAATCACCCACATCATTTCTTAATTTTTCCTCTCAAGTACTTCATCTTCAGTAAAAAAATTACAAACGCGGAAATGAGATGTAAAGACTTTTCATATTAAATTTGCTATTAAACTTGAGAAAGAACTCAAGCTAAGAGGCAAAGCTTTTATTTCTTACGAGCAGCAAAAAGAACTCATTTAGTAATTGCACTATACTGCTCAGTTCATTACGATGCATCATTGTTTTTATTGTACTTATCATTACTTGTAAAAGGTCTTTGACCTTATTGTATTCAAATATTTACGAATTGGCACAAGAATGTTACCAATAAAGATACCAAGCATGGTAAAAAAAAAAAAAAGTTTTCAAACTGTAACCCAAATATGACCTTTGACCTTCACAAAAAGAATAGGCTTCTTGTGCTCAATAAGGCAGATCAACAAACCAAGTATGAAGTAAATCCACAGTGTACTTTTTCAGTTACCGTGTTTACAAACAAGTGTCACATACAACCAAGCACATTGAAACTGTCTGCTTGCAATACCTTTCCAACACAAATCAAGCAGATGGACACATTGTTTGGCATTAAATCTATTTAGTAATTTGGCTTAGAAGGCATGAGTGAAAGAGTGTTTCATGTGATTGCTTCAAATGCTAAACCCACTTTAGAAAGTAGCAGTAGAAGCAATGGTTAAAAACAATGGTTTGAGGGTCATTTTGGAGGAAGCTGTTCTATCTGTCACAGTGTTCTCATAATTTAAGTTTGGTGCTTGAGACGTAACGTTACCTGTCCAAGGCTTTCTGCGATTATGATTCATGAACATTATTTTCTGAAATATAGAACTGGAACCGACAGTGGAAACATTCCGTAGCCCATGTACAATACAATACAAAATTTAAGAAGAATGCAGTACTCCCAATCCCTCGTCAACACAAGTTCTGATCTGTGCAGTACTTGAATTACTTAAATGCAGGCAGGTTCTGAGGAGTACTTTGACCTTCACCAAAAGTACTAACAAGGTGGTACATTATGGCAACAGTCATGCAACTTCAAATTTCACCTCAGTTGGGTAATCTTGTTTACTTTAACATTTTGACCACTGCAGATCTCAAATGACATTTGACCTCTGCATAAACAAGAGGATCCTTGTACTCAATATATGTTGGATCCATGTAAATTCAAGCTTTCTTTTTTGAGTTAACAAAAATTTCACAATTTCACCCGTGTTGACCTTAGAAGTCTGCAGAAAAAAAAGGTTCTTGTACCAAATAAGGTGTATCCACATACAAAGTGAGAAGTAAATCTTAGCTTTCCTTCTTTAGATGCAAAATTGACAGTCTTCATACTTTCACTTAGAGCTGCTGCCCTCAAATGACTTTTTAACTCTGCAGAAAACAAATAGCATTCTTCTCGTCAATAAAGCTGCATATAAAGTTCATCCACCTTATTGTTTATGAGTAAATCCAAGCATTAGCGTACTGTATAGTGTTTGAGTTATCGTGTTTACAAGGTTTTCAGACTTTGACCTCTGTTGCCTTCCAGTGACATTTGATCATGTAGGACACAACAGGGTTCTTCTACTCTATAAGGTGTACCTATGTACCAAATACAAATTTTACCCACCATACAGTTTTTGAGTTTAAAGTCATGGCATCACACACTGTACTCAAACTTGTATGCACAACAACCCATGATCTTTCCATTCATTCCAACCCTTTGTCTAGACAACTAATGACTGTTTGTCTTATGTCACCAGTCATGATTCCTACACATCTACACATGCAGGCACAGGCCAATGCTATCGCAAAGATTCCCTCTGACTTTGGCAAGGAATCAAAATGGTGCTTACAATGCTTTCAGACTTTTGAAATGTATTAACTTCATATGACCTTGACCTCCACAGAAAACAAGTTTATTGTACTCACTAAGGTGGATCTTCATATCACTATGAAATTCATAAAAGCTTTACTTTTGAGAAATCATTTTCAAAACTTTTTCAAACTTTGACCACTGTTTGACTGGTCTGACCACAGATGACATTTCACCTCCACAGAAAAGAAGATTCACATGCTAAATATAATCATCCATTGTGTACTTTTGAGTCAGTTTCACCAGTCTCATACACACCACCACCGCATATATATTCCTCTTGCCTTTGGCGGGAATTAGAAGGTAAAAGTTTCACACAACCAGAAAATAGTCTTACATTGGATAGTTGCAATTGTGAGATTATCAGAGTTCTGAGATAAAGTTTGAAATCACTATTAAAATTTTGAAACAAAAATTGAAGATTCCTATGTCAAATCTGGATTATAATAGCATTTACAAACCCAAAACATTTTACGAACTGTTCTAACCCACCACCCCATTAAAAGAATCACCCACATGTGGTATCTAGATAAATGAAATTGATTGAAAAGATGTGATAATCACATGTCAATGGACGTCATATCATCAGAGAGGTGACATGAATCAGATGTGTGACACATTTTGAGACAAGGCAGGTATAAGGTTAAACCAGAGTCGAGCCACATGAATGACTCAACTCGACACCATGAAAGTTAAAGACTTGGATTCGAATACTCAGTTTCTTGACTCGACTACTCGGGACTTGACCCTGAGTGAATCCATTGCAACACTGGTCAGTTCTTACCTCCCATGGGGTTTTCTGTTTCACAAGGTGTAAGTTCGGTTACTTCTCCCTCATACACCTCTTTTGTTTCCTTGATCCTAAGACCTGTTGAAAACAGAAATTTATACTGCACTAGTACACTCTGATTAAATGAGGATATTAACATCTGTCAATGATCTAATTGTTACAAAATATTGGTAAGTGACAATCTCACATACAGTAACCAGACTGCAACAAGATTGTTCTCAATTAGTTCATCCAAACTTCAGTTTGTTTACATGGTGTTCATTCTTTGACCTCTTTTGCACTTAAAACAGAATTGTTTTACTCCATAGGGTGGACTATGAAGTTCAACCAAGCTATACATTTGGATTTACTTTGTTTAGAACATTTGATCATTTGCTGACCTCAAATCACTTTGACCACACTGCAAACACTATGTTTCTACTTTCTTGTACTCGTTAAGTTGGATCCACAAACCATGTATGCATTTTACATCTGTTGACCTCAATGGACCTTGGACCCAAGGAAACAATAAACCTGCTGTATGCAACAAGGGGGTCACATACAAAGTAAAAAATTCATCCAATGTTTACATTGAGAGTTATCGTGATTGTAAGAACAAAGCTATACTTTTGAAGTTTTTCATGTTTACAAAGTATTCAGACCTGTACCTGCTGATCTCAAATGACCTTTCACCTTCACAGTCCAGAGGGAAATGACTGTACTCCATAAGATGACTACACAGACCAAGTATGAAACTAATCCAAGGTTTCCTATTGAAGTTATCATGTTAAAATATCATTCAGACTGACCTTTGTTGACCTTTCTGTCAAACTTTGCAAATAAACAAATAAAATATTAAACTCAATTTGTGGGACATAAAATCTTCTGTACTCATTCAATGCAGAATGAAATACTATTGACGAATATATAGCACAACCTGAGCCTGAAAGTCATTAAGTTTACACTTTGCCTCCCTCTCCTACCAACCCATTCAAAAATAAAAAATAAGGCAGCAATCAAAGCAGCTAAAGGTATTCATATATACCTATCGCTCGTCGGAAGTTTTCCATTAAAACTTCAGTCTTTTTAATTTCTGTTGAGAACACTTCACTGCCAATCATAGGACAGAAAGGAACTTTGCTTCCGAGTTCTTGAGCGATAGCTAGTGCCAAGGCTGTCTTTCCAGTCCCTGGTGGTCCAGCCAAGAGTATAGCCCTACCAGCCATTTTCTTGGATTTGATGAGTTCCACAACAATACCGGCTGCCTGACAAAGGAGAGGAAAGACAAAAACATGTACAGTAGTACAATTTAATTACATTATACCTTATTTGTGTCTTATTGTATGGTCATTTTCACAATCAGTGGTGTAACTTTTGTACACTGAGGGCCAAAATTTCAAACACCATATATACGGTATTGTAAAATACTAACATCACATGTAAAAGGGTTAACATATTTGAAATTTCAACTTTTTGGAGCTTAAACATATATGCCTATGGGTGTAATTTTTCAGAGACTGTTGCATTGTAGGAAAAAATTTTTTTTGCTAATAGAAATATGCACTCAATCTCAATGCATTTTCATAACATCTTTAATCAAACACTGATCTAAATAAAAACATTTATGCCAAGTAGCAGAGAATGTACGTTAAGTTCGTTAACAACCCGTACAACTAGTGAAACACGTCAATGAATACAGAATATTATAGTTTTATGTATAAAATATACTGTAGGTAAATGTCAGGTAAAAGCAAATATGGGCATTTAAAAAGCAATTGTTGTAAACATTGGGTTGAATTCTCAAATGATTATCTCACAAAAAACATATTGTATACCTTCAGTCTCTTTTGTTTCGGAGGTGATGCTAAATGTTTACACAACCCAGAAGGCTTGATGCATTCTAAAACACATAGAACTTAACTTGGAAAGTATGAAAAACATTAGTAGGATATGTTGATAATATTTTGATGACATTCATGATATTGGAACCATGACTGCTTTTGCTGCCATTCATGATAACTAGTCTTGGAGACAATACTGTATCTGATCAATATCATTTGGTTAAATTCACACTGTTTTGGCTAATTACATGAAGTATTTAACCCCCAAGAAATGATTAACATTGTGTAGCCATTAGCCATTCTGACAGCTACTGTAGTTACAGTATCATTTATGTTGGCTACACTTTTGGCAGTGAAGCTTACTGTCGCATTCCTGTAACCTTTTACAAATTTGAAAGGATATTCAGTCTAATATTCTGGAAAAAAACATCATTAACATGACCCACTGAAACCACAGTCTATCAAAGTTTCTGTGAAAAGTGAGGTTAACACTTGTCAAAAACTGCATAAAATGATATGTACTCACACTCCTGTCTAAAAAACGTTTACATTACAAAAAACACTTTATAAAATCATAACAATCAACCACAAGGTACAGGGTTCACAACATTTCTATTACAGAGAGGTTTAATGCTAAAAATAGTCAATGATGCTTTTCCAAAGTTCCCTTGAATTGGTTAATAGTCCCTTAACCATTGTCTACAGACATTCTTGCATCTGTATTGCTCAATGAATACGAAGTATGCAACTACTGTACTTGTAATGTTACCTTCCCCTGTGTAGACATGTAGCAAAGTTTGTGGTATATATACAGTAGTTTATTATATGTGTGCTGTGAAATATCATAATGTTAGGCCTTGTTGTCACATACAGTACCAACGTTTCCACAACAAGGGCTCATGGTAGGAAGATGCCCATGAATTGTTTCTGAGACTATCATGTTATATTTGAATCTTTGTTTTGATCAGAATATGTTATGAGTTTAATGGCAATCTATGAATTTTGTGGGCAGCTTACATCTCTGATACTGAAAAGGATTTTTCATCTCAAGCGTATGTTTGACATTCTCTCCACATTGAGAGTTGCTAATATACTGTAGAATGTGCATTAATACAACAGTAGTTTCTTCGTTGCAAACTTTTCGTAGTCCCTTTGACCACATGCTTCAGTCAATTTTTGGGATGCTACATGTGTGTGTAAACTACTGTACTTCAAGTAGCAATTGAAGTCTGATATTTTTAATTCAACATTGTGTAAAAATTTATTTCCGTAGGCCTACTGTAATTTTTGCCGCGCTGGTAGCTTGCAAACACTACATAGCACCCAGGGTATATATGGATCAGGTTTTGAGTATTTGCGCATGTGTATTTGAAAGTCCTAAGTTTGAACAGGGCTATGTACATACAGTTGTGAACGGTGTAGAATTTAGCATGAGAATTGCACACTGTAGCCTAGGTACAGGGATTTTTGAAGAGTTGGTTGTTGCTGCAAGGTCAAAGCATGGAACTAGTACAGAGTTGGCGAGTAGGGAAGTACAATGGTAGTTTAAAGAGAGGCTGGGCAGTGAAAATCGGTTGAAGGAGCAAGGAGGATGAAAAGAGGAGCGGGCCACTTGGCCATATGCACTAGGCCTATTTATTGAATAGAACATTCACAAAGTATGGACAAAGACACTTTCACAAGTTTACAACTACACTAATGAAAGTACTGTACAGTAGGTCATACAATAAATGCAATTGGTGTCCAATAGCTACGAAAGCTTTTTTTACGGTATGCAATCATTTTTGGGGACTTGTAGCTGTGGGGCACAAACTTTTTTCTCTCGTAACAATTACTGACACAATTCATTTTCAAAATAAACAAAACTATTAGCAAACTGCTTATCCACTAAAGAGCCTGTATAAGAGTGTAGGGTACAGTCTGTAGCAGGGGCGGGATTTGAGTTGTGAAAGTGCTCTAAGCTGCATGTACCCCTCCTTGAAATATGGATCTCATGTCTGCAATTTGTATCTAGATAGTTAATTATTGTTTAAAAATTTGAAGAGGATTGATATAGAACATATGGTCACTATCTAAGCGGAGCGCCATCATCGGTTGGCAAGGAGTGTCGAAATTTTCGATGAAAGGTACCCTTAGATCGGTAAAATTAACACCCATATAGGCTTTCAATTGCATCTAAACAATTAATGAACGTGTGTAAATTTAGGGAGGGCGGATAGAAGAACTTATATGGTGATGTACAACTGAAGCTTATACGTCACTATTTAGGCGGTGCA
>JAIPMN010002782.1:0-12240 GCA_020650975.1 Apostichopus californicus | reverse complement strand
TATATATATGTGTGTGTGTGTGTGTGTATGCAGTACAAATTCCGCCCTTCGCAGTTCTTCCCTGTTCCGCAAAAAATGGCTCCCTGATGGACTTCACTCTGAATATTTAACGGGGGAAAACATCACTTTGATAAAAAATATTTACACGTAGAGAAGAAATGATATTTTATTTCTAAGCGCGACGAACGGCATGTATTCGTATTTTTTTTTGGTAATCTTTCTGAGATTTTGGAAAGTGTTTTCCTCTACTTCAATATCTGTTTTCTCTCCATCAATAAAATATAAACGTTCAAATTCACCTAAATACATAATGTATGTGTATCGTAACCCTAACCTATCCAACAGGTACTTATTAAGTAAAGTCACCCAAGGTAAGCCTGGGCGTGAAAACGTGATCTTTTCGACTTATTGTTTTGGTAATTAGAAACTAATTTCCTCTTTATGAATATCTTTTTTCTCAATCAATAAAATGCAATAACTACTATAGTCTGTAGTGAGTATTCCGACCGACGCAATATGAGGGCGCCAAATATTACCTCTCACAACCATTACTGTACACAAACACACAACTTGAAAAAGTTCAATACCAGTTCAAGTTCAATGTGCATGCTTTCAAACCATATAAAAAACAAACATCACTGTTAACTTGGTTGACAGGTTTTGAATTTGGTCCACATCAGTCTGGTCAGTAAGACCTATGTGGTTATAATACGGCGAGAGCAATCCAACTAGTGCACCAATTTGGTCTGGTCTCTCCTGACGATCAGAAAAAAATATATATTATCAAATATACAGTTAAGCCTACGTATATACAAACAATGTTGCCTAAGTTTCGTTCCGCTTTTATGCATTGTGCAACACGTGATCTGCCGTGTTATCACAGATCACTAAAATGAAAGTTCCGCACGTAGTCGATCAATCATCAACAATGTTTCTAGTAAAACCGACCCAAGTCAACCTAATACCAATGCATACATAATAGTTTGAAATTTGCCAAAGTGAAAAGAGAAACGAGAAAGGGAAAAGTGCACAAAAAACTGAACCTTGTTCGTGTAGGAGTTCCGCTCTGCTGACTACTGTCGTCATGCATCGCAAATGATTGGTTAGAAATCTTATTATCCTGATGCATTTGGGGACTCACGAAACCTCTTGCTGGAGCAAAGTTTTCGTCGACGTTTTTTTGTTGTATTCTTTACGGTTTGGCAGGCAAGTATATATAGAACCTGCAGTGTAAATATATACTAATGCTAACGCTCTGCGTTGGTTTCACGATATTAATATTTCTCTTTAGATAAACAGAGTACGCACTATAGCCAAACTAAAAAAAAAAAAATTGTGCCTTGTTGTGAGAGACAGCACCTACATAATAACTTCTAACTATTGTCTAATTTAACCAAATCAGACTATTATGTACCAAGCAAGTCCACGAGTTTCGGAGAAAGATGGATTAATTGTGATTGACATTCCTATCGAGCTTCTTTTTTTTTTTATTATTCTTCAAACTTTGGATAACACCATCTACAAGAAAGTTTCAAATTCGGCGACAGGCCAAGAATGCGAACAGACAACAACCATTTAAAAATTCTACTGCCATTCTCTTCCAAGAAATGTCACGTTTCTTTAAAACGTCTAGGATAGGTATTGCAGAGGGCTGATAAATACATCACTAACGACCCATCGTATCAACAAATTCAAAACAAAATCAACTGAGCTGGGAGGGAGGAGACCTAATTTTGTGGAAGCCTCAAAGTGTCCCTTTCATAAATTTGAAGTGCCGTATTTGTTAATGAACAGTATACTACCCTTATCCCAGTTTAGTAATGAAAAAGTGCCATTTTGTTATTTACTGTGACCATTTATTACGATCAAGAAAACTGTAAGATTTTGCTGAAAATATACAACCAAGTAATTCGTGCCATTTTGCTTAAAGACGTTAAAGCACTGGAATTTGTGGTACAGAATGAACAATGGGTCCATTTTACCCGGACATTTTCGTGTGATTTTAAAGTGTTCACCCTCAAATTAAACTAATGATTCCTCTACCCCTTCGAGGTTTGTGCCCCTGCCCTCCCCACTTCCCCCACCGCTACGAGGTTGAACCATGTTCGGTCGTGTCTGAACAAAATATCAAAATTGTTTTTGCTTTTTCAAAAGAAAAAAATAAAGAGGAAAGCACATTGCCAAGCATGCATACCTTCGGTACTGGTAACTTACTTTCAATTATTCGACTGCATGCGTCCGAACCATGATGATACTGTGCGTTTCAGACATTTTATTTTATGTTCAATAATTCGTTACTCAATTCGGGCTGCATAAAATTATTTCTTTTTGTTGTTGCTATACAAAGCTATTTGTTAATTGAAAAAGATTCAAATACTCTTTGAGAAACTTTATTGTCTAGCCTAAATCCAATCTTAGCTATAAGATTGATACTTTTACCCCAGAAAAAGCATCGGTTATTGTCAAACCACAGTCCCCCATTGGCAAAGTGTCATCTCATGGCTTCACTCAAGTTGGTAATTAGGGGAAATTATTAAGAGGTGTCGAATATGTCGCTGTGTGCCTTTTGTTCTGTGTAATTTATGCAAATAACATGCAAATGGTACTGTGATGCGTGGAGACATCCTAGAAGTAGACTTTCAAAGGGTTAATGTTAAACTGCTGGAGGATTAGCCATTCTAATTAGTGGGAGTCCTCCAAGGTAGTTATGGGGGACTTTAACAAGTCTAAATATGGAATACGTGAGATCACAAGCCTTCCAGAATGTATTAACGAAAATCTCGTAGAAATATATCAACATTTTGGTATGTTTGCAAAGTGACGCCCCTGACTACCTTTAATCAACCGGAAGTAACTTATCTTTGATATTAGATCGCATCCCCAAAGTAAAATAAGGGTTGAGAGCAACAGTGGAAATATCACCTGTTAAATGTACGGTTACTGTTAAATCATTGTGGAGCATACACTTAAGTTACATCTATGATATTTCTTGATTGTTTAATTTCGGTATCCGCTAAAACCTACATATCAGTTGTGTGTGATCATACGTGAAATTCACCTTCGTAATGAAGTGATGGAATGTCAATTGATCTCTATCGGCTAACTGAACAAATCTATTTTCCATTTTATTCTTCCCACGAGGAATTTCCCACACATGTGACACCATCAGTCTTTCAATTGGAGACATTTTTTTTGTCATTCTTTGTAAGATATTGGCAATCTTTCTTCACCTGTTTGCAAAATTTATTACATGCAACCGCGCGTACACTAGTCAATTCATTCCTAACAGGAATTTTGTCAACTTGTTCCCCTATTGACGATAATTAATAAGAACTTGACAAATTTCTTCAAATTATCCCTAAAATTCTGAATATTTAATGCAAGCTTTCATGTCCCTAATCGCGCCCATGAATTTATTATGCTTTTCGCGCTTACGGTGAGTTTTGTTGCTGAAAGTGCGATAACATTGCACAGTCACACAATTGTAAGGCAACTTACGTAGTGGTAATAGGGCTCAAGTGTAAGTGTTGAAGCAGTCAAGAACGGGTAATGAAATACATAATTTAAAATGCATTGTCTCTTTTATGTATCCATAGCCTATCAACCGAACCGATCTCTTCACCGCCTTCACAGCTAACTTGGTGAAATCGTTGATAGTTTGAAGCAGGCTATTAAATGAATGTATTCTACTGTCATGCGTCTAGAGACACATGGGAACTCCATTCATCTTCTATCATCAACGACTTTCACACCTTCGTAAGCCGGTTTTCGTTCCAAGACTCTCTTCCGGAGGCTTCTCTCCCTCTGCCGCAGCCTTGATGTATATCAAAAACCCATCTCGTGAGCATCGCCTAATTACCTTGGATGCTCTCAAAATTGGATTGTATCAAAAGCTAGATTGAGAATTATTCTCCCTAGAGACAAGAGACGCGTTCTGCTCCATGACACTTTCAATCTCACACCTCAACGAATAATTCGTTCCACAAAAACTTCTGCTCTTTTCTTAATCTTTTTTTTTTTTTTTTTGCTGCGTTTCTATGACATGAGTGTAACGCAAGAAAAATGCAGATCATACAATATACATATATTCATATATAAATATGGGTTCCGCACGCGACAATTAAGGTCCAGACAAATTATTTGGCCTTTCATCTGCGCGCATTTGTTTTACAACCATTTTTTCCCCCCTCACAAACGTCCATGCGTAAATGATCAGTATAATTCGATCTTTTCATGTTATTATTGAGCGATTTGCATATCGCCGGTGGATGACATCTATCGTTCTCAATTTTTCCCTGACGGAATGTGTACGCATCGAAAGCGACGGACGAGTGGTTCTTATTTCTTTGTTATTTGTAATTTACTTCAGAAATGTGCCAAGCTTATGACGGCCTACCCTAAGGTATGCACGTATAGGAAAGGATAACCCATCGTTACGCTTCACTGCATGTGCAAGTACGAATATTTGGGCGCGACCTACTTGAGATGATCACAGTTAACGCGCAAATGAAAATTTAGATAGAAAACAAGAGTATTTAGGGCTGAAGGTCGTAATAGAATGTTGATGCCGAGAAAATCGACTGAGGATAAGTTTTTAGGATGAATACCGAGGAAGTCAATTTTACTGTCTGGAACGTATATGTTCTTGGCGCCAAAGGATTTACAAGCAAAAGCGCAAGATCTTACAGACAAATACAGACGACCCTAAATTGTATAGGTTGGCACAGAAGTAGTATGAACTTAATAAATATAATTTTTTTCTAACTGCAGTTTCTCACCTTTTAGGAAAGTATATCTTTATTGCTGATGAAACCAGCATCTCCATGTCGGTATCATTTATCTTCTTGTCAACGTTGAATGTAAGACATTCACAGCAGATGATAATTCCACAGAATAATGTAACATCTTTCCACACTAAATGATGTTACCTATGGAAGGCGGATTCATATATATATCCTCCAAAATATAGAAACTGCAAAAGGAAATGAGGATAGATTTCCTTAATAATAGTCAACGTTACTTTGAGAGGAGAAACACTGAACGATCTGTAAATAAAGAGCGCAAAATAGCAAATATATGTTAAAATGTTTATATTGTCGTCAATTTAGTGACGAAACTGATCTTGGATTTATTAACCGACTTAAAATCACTGGAGTCGATATCAACCATGCTTAAGCGACGAGAATTCAGTTTGCTTGGTTTCATGGCCAGGGGCGTAACCCACCTACGTGAGGGGGCCAAAGTCAAATTGTTGTCCCCGTTTTAAGCCAGAGTAAGAAAATTTAAATTAATTGATAAGAGTTTTTCATGACACTATATAGACTATGCCCTCTTTTACGCGGCTGCAATTGTAATTTAAATTAGAAGAAAAAAAAGTACCATCATATACTTCGACCTACGCCCCAGAAATCCGCCAGATTGTGTGATAGCAGTACTTGTTGGAAATCCTCATGAGAAGCAGATCACACCGTGCTATGCAAACAAGTAGCCTATCCAGTATCATATACATCATGGCTATTTTTTGTTCCATTACCAATTTTGTAGTCGTCCCCTCTTCGCCCCCGAAATTTCTATGGCGAGGGGAAGGGGGGGGGGCATTTATTACTTTGATGACTACAACTAAATTCTGGCATTCACTACACGTAATAAAGCAATTTCACTGATGAGGCATCCACTCACGAAGATTGAGAATCATCCTTGGCACTTCTCCCTTCTTGACATTTCATGCTTACTTGTTGACTCCTGCTTACCTCAAATGACCCTTTCCCTCCAGCTAGCTTCGCTTCATCTAAGCGTATGGCATTTCACACTCGGATCCCAAAGGCTGTATTTGAGTTCGGTAATCGAAACTTTAAATGCTAGGAATTACTGGATACAATTACTAAATTACAACACCACTGGTTTATTGATTAATAAGCAAATGTATGTCTTAGGCAACATTAAATAACATATAGCAGTGCATAGGCGTGAATGCTATACTCGGAGCATGCAAAGTACGTGTGGTCAACTGATAGGTCAAAGTAGGAGTGGCTTAATTAAATGATAGGTCAGAGAGAGAGAGAGTGGCTCAATTGAATGAAGGACTGAACTTTATCCAGTAACAGATGACAGCTAACTCTCTATATGCCAGACCAAACACACGCTATATGATCCGTCCACTACATATGTAATATTATGGGTCCAGAGTAATGCAATAGGCTCTAGGATATATACCTATGTTGACGTGAGACATAAATCAATTTTGATAGGTTGAATACAAGAATCACTGCTATCAATCAAGATTGTATTTCTATATAACCTTTTCTGAGAAATGACCCTTTGATTTTATGTAACACACAAGCTAAATAACACTATATATATAATACGTATATCATTGTGTTCAAACGACTGTTTAAATGATACTTACGTAGTCTGATGCTCAGATTCAACACAAAACTCAATATAAACACATCAAAGTTGTATCCTCAGTAACATATTTTGCAGTGCAATAGAATTTGGTAGATGGATATTGAATCATCCGAGCATGATCCAAGTGTGTTTTGTTGTTAACTTGAAGTAAGAAGAACATGCCTTGGTTGAGTTGTTAGAATAATAAAACAATTGATTAACATTAATATTAAGGCCTGCACTGAGACGCCAACGCCATCATTAATTTAGTTTTAAAGGAGAATACTAAAGGTTAAACATAAATCGCTAGCCAATAGAAACATTACCAATACTCATTTCATTTCTTTTTTACTCATTTATGCGAAGGTGATAGCGCGCGTGTGCACATGTGTTTTGGTATACATATGTACTTGTCACCCTTCATTTGTAAAGATGATTAACTCAAAAAGTACATCATTGATTAACTTTTATACTTGGAATGTGGTTTCATCTTAGTGAGCAGAAGAATCCTATTGTATTTTATGGAGTTTACCAGAGGGATATTTGTAGATGTTAGGGAGGAGTAAGTCTGAAAAGCGTATAAGCTGGTTAACTTCAAAAGTTAAACTTGGATACACTTCCTCATCATTGGCATGTAGATTCAATACAATGAGTAGACGAAGCTTATTGTGGTTTACAGGTATCAATTCTCATTTGAGGTCAGCAGATGAGAATCGAATACAGTGAACATTATAAAAATGTAAAAAATGTCAAACTCCATACTTGGTATGTAGATATTAATGGTTAATATAATTCCTAAAAGTTCAATGGTCAATTGAGGTAATTGAAGGTCAAAGCCTGAAAACGTTGATTACCTGAATTTTTTTTAACAAGGACAAAGTTTGTGTTAATTTCATGCTTGGCATGTGTCTCAAACTTAGAGAATACAAATAACATGTTGTTCTTCGTAAAGATCAAAGGACATTACATACCTGTAAAAGTTAAAGTCTGAAAAACCTAGTACACACGATAATTGTAAGCAAAGTTTGGAGGAAGTTGTGTGAAGTGTTAGTCTTACAGGAGACACTGATCTAAGAATCATCATTGGTCCATGAGATAGGTATAAATGAACTGTAATCAACAACTTCCCCAACCAGCTAAGAAAAATCTCATTCCATTGGAAAATATCACAGATTGAATGTTTTCACACATAATGCTGTAAACTTTATCAAGTCTAATTATGACATCATCGATCCACATGTGGCACCAATTTGCATTATTGCCCCTTACCGAAACAACATCAAGTCGTGGTGCTTAGGCAGACACCCTTCCATTTTCATAATTATTATTATTATTAGTATTCTTTGGGGGGGGGGGCAGACAAAAATAGTCGATTTTCTAGTCAAAAGGCAGTTTACATTCAAAAGGGGCCATAAGTGGACAAAATGACTCAACGTTTAAGAAAGAAGAAGAAGAAGAAGAAGGGGGGAAAAACTTTTTTCATCGCTATCGAGTCAAAAATATATCCCAAACAGTGGCGCCATAGAGTAAAAGCTTATTGCAGAAATTTACAAGGAGAGCTTCATTTTACCCGATTTTAGGGTATCTGCAATATTATTCATAAAGGCCACCAAGGGAAAATCCATGCGCGCACAATCAAACCCCGTGTAAAATTGCACAGATTTAACAAATGTAATCAGTCTTAAAAACATTGTATATGACAAACTTTTTTTCCGCAAACTTGACCTTTGACCTACATTGATCTTTGACTTCGACCTTTAGCAACCACATAAACACTATTTTATAGTGTGTCCCATTTTTATCTACATATATTGAGGTTTCATGTCTTTTTCCAGCATACTTACAAGCAGGTCAGTAATGATTAAATGATTAAAAACAGTCTTTGGGATATTTGACGTTGGTCCTATGACGTCACCTATCACGCAGGCACGAATTTTTATGGTGAAGCACACACCCATCAATTTTGAACGTGATCGGAGTCATCGGGCTTACAACGTAGGAGGAGTTCGCGACACACTTCTATGCATAATTTAGAACGATTTGACCTCAATTGACCTTTGATTCCGACCTAAACACCTAAATCTGTCGTATTTTCGACTCATCATGCTCTTAATATCTCGTGGTTTAATGCCGGTGTGGTTTAATGCATTTTCCCTACATGTTGACAAGCAGAAGATGGCTAAAAACCAATTTTTTGGTTTCTTGACATTTGACGTATGACCTTTGACCCATGACGTCATCAATCACACAGGAACGAGCTTACATGGTCAGGCACCTACTCACCAACTTGCTCGGGCTTTCGGTCTAGGAGGAATTCACGACAAACGTTTTTGCTCACTCACACACAAATAACAAGTACTGTAAGGGAAATCCTTGAAAATCCTTGGCATTTGCATGTATACTTTTTTATTGGATTATATAAGAGTTCCTCAAGTTTTCTGTATTTTTTCTGATGGCTGTGACAACTTACATTGGCAATTCTGATAACTCTTTCAATATGCATCAGAATGCTACCCTTGCTCTAGTGACGTATTTGACTTAGCAACACTCCCTAGCTTGGGAATGGCACAACAGACAAAAGGGTCAAAGATACCTGTCTCCAACACCACGTTCACTGTAATTAAGTAGTTCCGTAGTAGTTCTTTTCTAGAAATTTACCAAATATCTTCCTTCTTGATTAAATTTGTGACGAATATTGATGTTTGATAAAAGTTGACATTTTGATTACTAAACTCTATACTACTATTGTCATGTAAAATCCATCTGGGTTGTAATATATTTCCTTCTCATAAATACAACAGTCCACCAATGGGTGAAACCTAACGTCATTTATCCTATAGTTAAACTTGTTAATCAATTGGGAATGTAATGTGCGTGACAACATATAGTTTCATATATATTGATACGTTTTGCTTACCAACATTCATCCCTAAATCCACTTACTGCCTCGTTTGTTTTGATTCCCTAAAATGTCGGAAAGCGTTTGTAAGGGAAATCCTTCATCTCGTTAGTACAAATGCATTTAAAGAATCGTTTACACTATGTACAAACAACAAACTAAATGTTTGTATGAAAATATTTGGAAAGAATAGGCAATGCAACCACACTACAGATTTTACCCCTGAGGTCAAGTTGTGCCTATAAATATTGATTGTAGTTAAAAGTTTCAGCAAACAAAGCTTTCAAAACGTGCTAAACTCAACTCGAGAAAAGATACCAAACTTGAGGGGGTACTGGAAGGAAAGGCTCTAAGTAGGGGAGGGAAGTAGGGGGAATGTGTGGTTGTGGGTGAAGGGATGACTGAAGGAAAGGGGGGGGGGGTAACCTGTGACATGCATTTTGCTCCGATGCCTACGTGTACTCTGAAGTGACACAAGAACGGGCAATTTTGCAGGCCCAGTATCCTTTCTGAAGGCCACAACGTATTAACGAAGAATTGCATAAGATATGCATAAACTGTTCTTTATGCAACAAGTAATGCACTGTACTGTTAATGAGATAACGTACGCTACCTCCTAATTGCCTCATTTCAACCTATTATTGTCGGCTGCCGGGCTGAGGGATACCGTTTCTCGCGGCACTCATGCAGTAACTGCAGAGAGAAACTTGCAGGTCATGCATTTGTCGATCGTTGATTTCTGTCTTTCTTCCCAGTGACCTCTAGCATTGTTCCTCATTTAAAATTATATTGGAAGACAATACCTGAAAGACCAAAGGACTATCAATATTGCCGTAATTAATGCAAACAAACCATCTACCAATAAGAGAAATAAACAGTAACACAAAAGATAAGTAATTTGTAGGAAGGAAAATATCTGACCCCTACTTCAACCACAAAGCGTTTTAACTGTCCGTACGTCGGGAATTGAATGGTCTTTGTTTTGTAAACTGTAGGTCTAAATTAATTAGGTCCTCAGACGTCCCCACACTTGCAGAACATGTTCTTTATCGAAAACGTAAACAAGACATGCTAATAAATATGGTTCCGTAATTAGTCACGTTATTTATAGAATACGTTAATATCTTCGTCAGTTTACAAAATACGATTACCAACCTCGAAGCAGTTTTATCGGAGGCATGAACATCAGCAAACATAGTCAGCAATTGTGATGACGTCATCATTGGCGTGAATTGCAGAAAAGACGTAGTACTTGTTCTCAGTTTTAACTAATCAGCATAAAGAAGATATGCTAATTTATCACGTCATCATTAAATAACTCACAAGACATGGCTCATATCGTAAGCTATTGAGATATAAATACCCAACGTAGAAACCTTTTTCTCAGTCTCAGTCATACTCACAAACAAGAATGCTAATCAAATATGACGATGTCATCAATAACGGAACTTACAGGAAACTCTTTATATCTTCATAACGGTTATGAGATACAATTACCAACGTTGGAAACATTGTGCTCAAACATAAGCATTACATCTTCATCAGGTATGACGTCATCAATCACATGACTTACAGGAAATGTTTTACATCTTTGTCAGCTCATGATACGAGTACCAAACTTGGAAAACTTATACTTAACCAGATGCATAAACAACCTAGGTTAATCAGGTATGATGACGTCATCAATCACATGATTTACAGGAAATGTTTTACATCTTTGTCAGCTCATGATACGAGTACCAAACTTGGAAAACTTATTCTTAACCAGATGCATAAACAACCTAGGTTAATCAGGTATGATGACGTCATCAATCACATGACTTACAGGAAATGTTTTTACATCTTTGTCAGCTCATGATACGAGTACCAAACTTGGAAAACTTATTCTTAACCAGATGCATAAACAACATAGGTTAATCAGGTATGATGACGTCATCAATCACATGACTTAAATAATGATTTATATATATTTAATAAGTGCAGAATTATAAAGCCTTCTTATAGGCATGATGTACACAAGATATGCCATTGCAGTGTGATGAACTTCAGTCAGACAAGCACATGACGTAAAGCATGTGCATCGACGTTAATGACATAGAGCAATTAGGCTTCGATTTGGTTTTGATCTTAAATAAATCGTTTATACCTTCGTCATTTCGCATCATGAAAGAATTAAACTCGGAAAACCTGTGCTCATTCCTTAGGGAATACATAGGAATGCTTAAACTCTGGCCAAACGAGATGGAAGTCAATGCAACTGCACGTACGTATCAAGTAAAATAATAAAGACATATATCGCTATTTCTAAGTCTTGTAGTGCTTTCCATAAGAATGTATTACAGGAAAAAACAAATAACAAAAGTATCTTTCGGCGAATGACATGCTGATATCGATATAATATGCAGGTATTGTTTCTGACATACTGATATTCAATATCGTGAGATGCTGATGGAAAATTGTAATATTCTGACTACAGTCGTAATATGTTGAAACAAATTTTGAAATAGTGAAACTAATTAACCGCCGATTGCTACAAACCAAAAGTCAAACGTTTCTCAGATTGAATAAATTAATGCTTTCATTCTTGATATGATGATATTTAGGTGGCACGTGTTGATGTTATTCCAAGTTTACTCATATTGACACATAACACAAATAAAGTAAATATATATAGTAAATAAATACAGACCAACACACGTATAAACTGGCTTTGTATGACGGTCAATGAGTTATGATTCTACAGAGTGCATTTGGTCCTTTGAATCTGACAATTTACACAGAATTACCACTTTTCATAGGCAAGCCAGCCGTAAATAAGAAATGAATGTGTAGCAAGTGGTATGACAGATATATAGAAAGTAAATATATGGTAAATAAATAAAGAACAACACACCAGAAAAATTCAACTTCACGACCGGTTTCGTCCTTTTGGGACTCATCAGGCGAAGGTATGT
>JAIPMN010002781.1:0-13780 GCA_020650975.1 Apostichopus californicus | reverse complement strand
CCCCCCCCCCCCCCCAGCCAACCATTTTGTTTCCCCTGAAAATTCGGGCAATATGCTGAGAATTTTTCGGGCACCTACTGAGAGAAAAATAAATTGCAATGATGTAGCTTAAGGAAATGAATAGTTGTTATCTCCTTGCAATGGTAATTAAAATAAAGTTGTAAGCTTGGCCCACTAATTCGCCATATATATTCGCCATATAAATATATATATGATATTGACATCAACATGTTGGACGCGCGCGAAGCGCGCAAAAAATTTGGCTATATTTTTCGGGCAAGTCGTTACAGCCCCCAAATCCAATTTGGCTCCTACGCCTTTGACTACACACATAGACAGTTTTGAGGCTGATATGAAGTGATATCTGCTCTTTGCTTTACAAATTCGAACAGGCGTGTAGCGAGTAAGTTCTCAAGGGAGGGGCGAAACCTGTAAGCAAACTATCTAAGCGTAGCGCCACCATGAGTTGGCGCGAAGCGTCCAAGAAAATTTTGCCCGAAAATGCCTCCCAGATCGCTGGAAATGACACTTCCCAGGCCTTGTAAGTTGCATCTAAGCATTTTCTATTTTGAAATTACTAGCGATATCATAAAGAAAATTTGCTCGGGGGGGGGGGCGGTCGGCCCCTTCCCGAAATGCGTCATGTTCCCCGACGACTCGGTCGATTTCAAGACCAGCCACAGTTGGTTATGATAGACCATATATAGTATATATGTAGATACATGAGTGAGAGAGGAAAATGGAAACGTCAAAAATGGAGTTGTCGGTGTAAGGGGTAGGGTGAGGCGCACGTCCCCTCCGTAATCCTCGATCTGTCACTGGCTACCCTGTGTATATAATAGGGATCAGCGCTGTAATTATTACTGTTCCTCTTTCTCTTCCCGGTGTCTTGGCGTTTTTCTTTTACTCCCTCCTTTTCTCCTTTTTCTCTCTTTCTTCTTTTTCTTTTCCCTTCCTTCCTCTCTTCCTTTTCTTTTTCCCCCTCTTTTTCCCTTTTTTCTCCTCTTTTTTTTTCTCCTCTTTTTCTTACCCGGGGGGCGCGCGCCCCCAACGCCCCCCCCCTGGATACGCGCCTGCATATAGCCACACCCACATAAACACAAGTACAATTAATTTAATTGTTAGTCACTGTACGCATTCAAGGAACTGCGCTTATTCAATTTTCCCGCAGTAGGTGAAATAAGCATTTTGATGATAATTTCGCAGATCTGAAATGAATTTTTATGTAAAGAAGAATTGATTTCTCTACGATATCTGAATAACCGAAAAAAAATCATACGAAATCCGTCCCTTCTGAAGTAAAATGAAGATCAGGGCAACTTTTTGAGGGACAACTCGAACACTTCAAACTTTGTCAAGTTGAGTCCAAAGATTCATTCCATGAAGAGACTGTATTCAAGTTAGTAGCAGATACCGCTGGCTTTCTACAGTGTATAGAAAACCGCTACAAAGAATTGTGGTGTTTTTTCGTCAGCTTTTACCAGTAATTTATTGGACCGAACAGTCTTATCTTCGATCCTTTCGCCATTGTAAACTGTTGAAATGGCGAAAGTTTTACCGTTACCGGAACATTATAGGTAATGGCCGCCTTGGGAGTATGGGAGCACTTAATTCCTGTTTCACTTTTGCGCCTTCATTTTGTCTTTCCTTAGCCTATATTTGCTGTTACACATGCAATATCGTTTTACTATTGTTTCATTTTTAGCACTATTGACCAACAGTTTCATACTCCTCTCTTTGCCAAATGTTCGGCCAGTGAATAATTTGACTGATGATGATGAATGCTGGCTGCTTGGTTATCACAATTACCATGTACATTGGAAAGAAATGTACATCTTAAACAGTATGAGCTTATGGCATCCCCACCCCTCCACTTCCCCTCCCCTACATTAGAAAGGAATCGATAACTTAAGTTTTCCCGCATAAAATGTGATCAACTTATACAGATGCATATATAGCTATATGTAGGTATCAAAAAGTGAATGTCCGATTTGAAACGACCGGGAGCCAATCTCAATTTAATTAAATCCTCTTTCAGAAGAATTTGAGTTTTGCTGATGCATGCATGTGTACAGTGGCGTAGGAAAGTACTTTTGAGTGGGGAGGGGGGGCTGAAGACTGATGGCCGGCCTGGGGAGGGGTCTTTTTTTTTTAATTTTTTTGCATTTCCAGGTGGCCTCAGATGCAATTTGGTGCAATATAGCATACTTAAACACCCACTCCATTTTGTAAATAATTTTGCATTTTCACCTGGCCTTAGATGTAATTTGGTGCTCCAAATGTGATTTTTTTTCTCATTTGGAAATGAAAAAGGGGTTTTCTGACTTGCGGAGCGGGGGGGGGGGGGCGGAATGATACTTCCGCCCCACCATATTTTTCACTGGGGGGCTGGCGCCCCCAGCCCCACCGGTTCCTACGCCCTTGCATGTGTATCACAACGCGGATTACGAGATCATATTTAAACTATATATAAGAGCTGATATTTTGTTTTAAATTTCAGCTTTTGTTCTCAAAATTTTAAGTCGACTAGTATAGTGTCTCATAGTTGGATTTCTGTTTTTGTATTTGCGACCTTTTAAACCAAAATTTCCAATCTCAGAAATTCTTTTAAGTTCTCGAGATTACTAAGTTTTTATTGGTGCTAGCGATGTTCCTTGAATTGTAAACGATACAATGTCATCTTTCTATGTACTTCATTGTCATGAACCGGCGAGCCAATTTGATTTTTGTCGGTATTGTTTTGATGATCCATATAGTGTGTGCTAAACTAACTTATCCAGCCACTTCGACTGAGTATGGCTTGTTGATGTCTGTCGGCCACTGAATGGATATCATGCAGATATGCGATGCTTCTTTTAAAGGCTTTTAAAACTCAATTCACTTTTTCCATTCCTCTCTCTTCGTGCGTTTCTCCTGGTTGATTTTTGGTCAAATATGTATCTGCCGCGAAACACTTAGCAAGTTTTTCGGCTAAAATGGTCAGCCTTCGAAAAGTGCAAGTCCGGAAGGAATTTAAAAGAGAATATGTTTGGTCAAAGGTCACCACGTGAGTATTGCACATTTCGTCAATGCACGGTGATCTCGTAACACAGAAGATGCCGGCGGCTTCATCAAAACCCACCTCACAAAGCCTCGAACCAGAGGTCCAAGACCCCGTCAAATTATTGATAGGGGCTCTTGAGAAAAAGACACGTAATCTAGAAAAAAGGAAGGTGAGACCATACCGAAATATGGATGGAATCAGTGAATAAACTTTATGTCGTTGCCATTTATATTGCTTTGTTCCTTGAACTGTACGTGGGTTACCAAGCACCGTGTAGGCTAGGCTGAACATACTGCAACACAGTATAACTCAGGCCTACATTATACATACATCGTACACTTCCGCACCCTAACCATTTGATGACTAATACTAATACCACGAAAGTGCATTGAGTAAATATCGACAAGGCTTGGCTAAGTTAAAGTATATTATTCTACATTTAAAAAGGAATTGAAGAAATGTGAAATATTTAATTTTTTAGAAATAAGATATTAACCTCAAAACAACTTTTTGCTCATCTTAACGAATGACCAAGGCAAAGTCAGAAGTTTCTTCCTAGTTGGGCCTATACTTCTATGCTAGCCTTAATTAGGCCAAGTAGTAGTATAACCAAAGCTAGGGTATGCCGAAGACTATCACAGGATTTTGATCATTTCCTTGCAGTTGAATCTGCTTTACCAAACATTTGGTTTACCATTTTCCCTCCCCTTTACATTACTTGAGAGATGAAGGCCTATCCAAATCAGCAGTCTATTGTTATCCCATGGGCCTTGGTGGATGTTAGGGGTCTGCAAAAATGTAAAGTATAGTCAGTGTTGCGAAGTTCGGAACACTGCAAAGTTCGTACACCCCTAAGAAATCCACGATTTCACCATGACAACCTACAGCAAGAGCCAATTTCACGTTAAAATACGAAGCTATAGTTATTTTCTCTCCAAAATGACCCGTTTGCAAGCAAGTACTTACATTTTCGCCAATAAAAGGAAGTTATAGTTTTAAGGTGTTTCAAGGCTTAGGTGTACTAACTTCGAAGTGTCCATGCTACTTAGAGCTACATAGTACATGTCAATATATGTAGGTTAGTTTTGTACTTTCAGAGTTTAAACAATTACAGACTTTTTTTGCTATTTTTGTATGGGCTATGGCACAAGCTAGATAAGACAAAATATATACAAGCAATTCATATATCCCTTGCACACCTGCTTTTACCTGCGATTCATGTTAACAGCTTTGTTAGATTTATCATGTATCAAATGCCTGGAAGTGTGAATGTTAATTTATGTAGCTTGCTCTTCCTGAGTGGTAAGAGATTTACACCTTGTGTCTCCAGTCTTACTGTTTGGACTATTGCTGAACAACCTCATTTGGCAGATACAGTAGGTACAGTATTTACTGTTTCAACATTAATACCTGGATAGAAAGTTATGATAGAATTTCTTCAGCCAACACTGTTGCTCCTCAATATATTAATTTGTGTAACAACAACATTAAACACAGGAACTGGCCTACTTTCCTACAGAACAGTTGTTAAATCTCAAAAGCGACCAATTTGATGGAATCTGATTCGATGACTCATTAACCATATAATTGAAGTTTGGAACAAAGGAATGAACTGCTGATTTTTTTAAGGCTAGTTAATCTGAGAAATCTAATAGCAATTAACTTGACAGTACACTACCTGGGCATTGATGATTACAATACAAATCACGTACATAGTTATCAAAAAGGTTTGATCACATCACCCCTGTACTCCGTTCATTGCATTGTCTTCCCGTCTCTCAGCGCATCCAGTTTAAGATCCGGCTTCACACCTACAAACCAATCAACGGGCTTGTCCCTCAATATATCACTTTGCGTCAGACAACAACAGTTACACTTCGCTCTTCCTATCATGCACATTTGCAATCAACTCCTGGTCCACGTACCCGCACTCCTTGTGGCAATCGTGCCTTTTCTGTAGCTGCGCCTTCTCTTTGGAACAAACTCCCATTTCACGTTCGTGACTCTCCCTCCCTTTGTATTTTCAAGAGACAGCTTAAAACATTTCTGTTTGATTCCTAGTTTCTTTTTTTCCTTGGTTTCCTTTGTCTCTTTCCTACTTTGTAAAGCGCTTTGAAACGCTGTATTAAGCGATATATAAATGTTATTATGATTATTATGATTATTATAATCAAAAGATCATCTGGGGGGTCTAATGCTTTTTTCACAGACTAAACTAGAAGGTTACAAGGAGATGGTAGAGGGTGGCAAGGCCCTCAACAAAGACCAACAAGAGGCAGTATCTCACTACCAAGAGGTGCAGGGCCATCTTAGCTTTGCCAAGGAGTTCCTTGTTACCATTCAGACTGTCGTGAATGAGGTAAATAAATGTTGAACCTGGTTTGACTATGTTTCATTTAGGTCATCATATTCTTTGTAGGTGACTTCTTTACTTGGTAACGTTTCTATGTTGCAACGAATAGTTTCTTTCAGTGGGAATTATTGCTCAGGGTAGCTGAAAACATCTTCATCTTCACAATAGCTACAGTGCTTTACCTACTACTGCTTATTGTCTGGGCCAACTTTTAACGATTTCTTTGGGGGTTGACCCTCGGAAAAACCATCTTTTACTTTTTCGGTTACCTGAACAGCAAATTTGGTTATCCACAAAAAGCAGAGTAACAAAGAGTGACCAATACTTACACTGTAGGTTAAAAGGATACTGTAAGTTTGGTGAATTGGGCCAGTGAAACTCCCCTTCAAGTTGATCATAAATCTACCATAAATTTTTTTGTTTCATTTCGGTATCACTGAAGGGATGGAGGGTGATACCAATCTATGGTTTTGGATATTTTGAGGATCGTTAGTTACAATGCAATCTGTTTTTGATGAAAACAACTATTCCCCCATTACACGACCTGCGAAGATGATTTTGGTAGTCCGATTAGAAATTTGGTCGACTCTGACGGCTATTAAAAATTCACCCAGATTGTACTCATTCATTATGAAATCAAATGACCTACAGTTTGATACAGAATTCTTAAATCAATCAAAGTAGACAGGCTTGAGGGTAATTAAGATTATAATGGATTTGATTTCCGTTTCAGACGAGCAAGTCGAAGAAAAAACTTGAGAAGAAAGAGAATATTCATCGACAGGAGCAGGATTTGAAGAGGATACAGACCATCTTACTCTTGCAGAATGTACTGAATCAGATGGGTCAGGACCACATTAGGAATGATTTCTTGTCTGGTAGTAATGGAGCTGAGGTAAAAGAACAATAATTGATCTCCCTCTTCTGTTTGTTGTTGTAATGCTTTCACAAGCCTCTTAAGCCTAGCTATATGTACTGAATCAGATGGGTCAGGACCACATTAGGAATGATTTCTTCTTGTCTGGTAGTAATGGAGCTGAGGTAAAGAACAATAACTGGGACCACATGGATCTCCCTACTTCTGTTTGTTGTTGTTGTAATGCTTTCACAAGCCTATTAAGCCTTGCTAAACGTACTGAAAGAGATGGGTCAGGACCACATTAGGAATGATTTCTTATCTGGCAGTAATGGAGCTGAGGTAAAGAACAATACTTGGGACCACACTGACCTCCCTACTTCTGTTTGTTGTTGTAATGCTTTCACAAGCCTCTTAAGCCTTGCTATATGTACTGAATCAGATGGGTCAGGACCACATTAGGAATGATTTCTTGTCTGGTTGTAATGGAGCTGAGGTAAAGAACAATACTTGGGACCACACTGACCTCCCTACTTCTGTTTGTTGTTGTAATGCTTTCACAAGCCTATTAAGCCTAGGCTGCTATATGTACTGAAAGAGATGGGTCAGGACCACATTGGGAATGATTTCTTCTTGTCTGGTAGTAATGGAGCTGAGGTAAAGAACAATACTTGGGACCACACTGACCTCCCTACTTCTGTTTGTTGTTGTAATGCTTTCACAAGCCTCTTAAGCCTAGCTATATGTACTGAATTAGATGGGTCAGGACCACATTAGGAATGATTTCTTATCTGGCAGTAATGGAGCTGAGGTAAAGAACAATACTTGGGACCACACTGACCTCCCTACTTCTGTTTGTTGTTGTAATGCTTTCACAAGCCTCTTAAGCCTAGCTATATGTACTGAATTAGATGGGTCAGAACCACATTAGGAATGATTTCTTCTTGTCTGGTAGTGATGGAGCTGAAGTAATGAACAATAAATGAGAACACAGTGATCTCCCTACTTCTGTTTGTTGTTGTAATGCTTTCACAAACCTCTTAAGCCTAGCTATATGTACTGAATTAGATGGGTCAGGACCACATTAGGAATGATTTCTTCTTGGCTGGTAGTGATGGAGCTGAGGTAATGAACAATACTTGGGACCACACTGACCTCCCTATTTCTGTTTGTTGTTGTAATGCTTTCACAAGCCTCTTAAGCCTAGCTATATGTACTGAATCAGATGGGTCAGGATCACATTTGGAATGATTTCTTGTCTGGTAGTAATGGAGCTGAGGTAATGAACAATAACTGGGACCACACTGATCTCCCTACTTCTGTTTGTTGTTGTTGTAATGCTTTCACAAGCCTCTTAAGCCTAGCTAAATGTACTGAATCAGATGGGTCAGGATCACATTTGGAATGATTTCTTCTTGTCTGGTAGCAATGGAGCGGAGGTAAAGAACAATAATTGGGACCACACTGATCTCCCTACTTCTGTTTGTTGTTGTTGTAATGCTTTCACAAGCCTCTTAAGCCTAGCTATATGTACTGAATCAGATGGGTCAGGACCACATTAGGAATGATTTCTTTCTTGTCTGGTAGTAATGGAGCTGAGGTAAAGAACAATAATTGGGACCACACTGATCTCCCTACTTCTGTTTGTTGTTGTAATGCTTTCACAAGCCTCTTAAGCCTAGCTAAATGTACTGAATCAGATGGGTCAGGACCACATTAGGAATGATTTCTTTCTTGTCTGGTTGTAATGGAGCTGAGGTAAAGAACAATAACTGAGACCACACTGATCTCCCTACTTCTGTTTGTTGTTGTTGTAATGCTTTCACAAGCCTATTAAGCCTAGCTATATGTACTGAATTAGATGGGCCAGGACCACATTTGGTTTGGTTACATCTTAGCAGACCCTAACTTGGAATGATGGACATTGGACCTGTCCCTTCAGCCCGTAAACATTCTCACGTGCTTTAAATGGGGTTAATTTCTACTTCCATTATCTTTTCTCTTCAGCAAGAAGTTTGCTTTTGTGTTTAAGCAAGTGCTCTGTTTGCAGAATAATCAGAATCGGTAAATCCTTAAAAAATTTCAAAAGATCTTTTAACAAGCTTTGGGAAATTGGGGCAAAGAAGCACGTTACTATGATAGAGTATGACTGTCACCCAGTTTTTATTTTTTTAATTTTCACTCAAAGTCACTTGAAGAGACAGACCTTACCTACCTTGACGAGTTCTATCCCCTGGTGAGTCCATCACGAGACGACGAAGAGAAGGATGAAGGGGCTGAAACGACAGAAACAAAGAAGAGGTGAGACCGGGAGAGTGTCGTAATTAGTTGTTGGCTCTGTGTATAAGCAGGCATGAGATTTTTCCGCGAATTCGCGGAATATCCGTGATTGCTTTTCTACCTCGGGGACAAAAACTATTATCCTAACACACTGTAGCATACGCAAACTGGAGCCTATACCGCAATTTTTGCAAAGTTCCATGATTTTTTTTTTACCCCAGGCTCATCCCTGTGTAAGGGACTTCCATACGTGCAGAAGAACATGTTATAACCATGTCTGATTTACTCGATCAATTTGGTGGTTTTGTTGGACAGGTATCACTCCTGCAACTGATCTGTTTAAACCATCAGGCTAATAATCCGAGGGAAGAAAATATCTTCCCGAAAAAAGCGATAACCTAAGTTTCGATATCAGAAACTTTCTTTAAATTAGAGAATTTTGCAAAAGTCCCTCATGGGGCTGTTTGTTCTGATTACAGGCATGAGCTTTTTCCGCGAATTCGCGGAATATCCGTGATTTCTTTTCTACCTCGGGGACAAAAACTATTATCCTAACACACTATAGCATACGCAAACTGGAGCCTATACCGCAATTTTTGCAAAGTTCCACATGTGTTTTTTTTACCGCAGGCTCATCCCTGTGATTATGACTTTTAATCTTTAACTTTCTGTGTAAAACAAGATTTATTCTGTTAGCAAGTTCCATTCTGATACCAATATTTCCTTTTATTCTTTTTCAACTTTTAGCTTCGATGGTAAGATGGCAGATGCAGCTGTTCATCTGGACAAATTCCTGAAGGGCGATGAAACAGAAGTCTGCGGTACAACCTGTATCCTCTAAAAATTGTAACGTTTGAGAAACTGAGGCGAAGAAAATCGGCCGTTGTAGCGGTGAGGGAGGGACACTCACCATGCGCGGTAGTGAGGCTGGGGTTAACGTACTGGGGTGTTGGATAAGCGAGGTTGCCCTAAAATATTCAGGAGTTAAGGTCATTATTGAGGTTAGCATAGGTCCTGGCAGAGGCAGTTAAGTTGTTGTATCTATGGAGGTTTATAAGCCACTGAGTATTAAAGGGGGAGGCTGAGGTACTTTTGATAATGGTGCTGTATGCACAGTTGAAGATGGACACGATAATTTGCTACCTGAGGTGCTTAAAGGGTGTGAAGACTCGCGCAAAAAGAAACGTCTAATGCCGGTAATCTCACTTAGTTTCGAATGAGGTGTAGCAGAAGTGTTAGACACCACCATCGATCCCAGAAAATACACACACAGCTTGCTACCGTCGGTAATTAGACACTAGTGTACAGTCAGTACATACAGCTGCAGTTAATACCCACAGCACAGTATACAAACGATACAGCGATGGACATCTCAGGTCCAGCTAAAGATAACAAGGTTCATTACTGTCTGCATTTTGTAGCTACACGAACAAAACGTCACTTGCAAGCAACAGAAAGTTAACTTTTTCAGATTGCCGCACGCGGTTTGGGGCGAGTCTTCAATGCCTTTAAGTCTGTGGGATGGTAGTAAAGTTTGGGTTGAAGAAGAGTAATTAGGTTTATTTACAGAGATGCTAGAAAGACTGGTGAGGGAGTGAGGTTGGGTTGCTTTACTGAGGTTTGTATACTCAGGGAGGTAGTGAGGTTCAGCTTCTTTGATGAGGTGCTGTATACACTAGTGAGGCTGCAGAAATTTTTACTGAGGTATCCATCATTTGTGGTACCTGGTGTGGTCTCGTTAGCTGAGTATTACAGGCGCATGCATCAATGTTTGATGGGCCAACTGTAAAAAAATATCTGGTAAAATTACACATTCAGTCTCCGTCAACAAGCTTAGAGAAATCTCGATCCTTAACTCTGACGATCAGATAAATACTTGAAAGAACTTGTAAATAGAATACACAAAAGCGGTTACCTGGATAACATTCCTGACCCTCCGTCTGAGGAAACAGATCCCCCTACAGCACCATCAGATGTCCAGGAAGAGCAAGTGGAAGCAGGTAATGTTATACATATAATGAATGGTTATGAGTGCAATAGTGCAAATATTTCATGAGTTGAAAGATGTAATTTGTTCCATTCAACGAGGCGCAGCCGAATTGAATGGAACAAATTACATCTTTCAACTCATGAAATATTTGCACTATTGCACGAATGGAAACCATTCATTATTTGTTTTATACAACTTCAAATTTGGATATAATTGGATGTAAAATGCACTCATGCAACAGATTGTTTTGAACAGACAGGTTTCTCTGCTCTCTTACCATTGAAAAAAGTGCTATCAAAAAAGTATAACCCATGGTTCTATTTCATAGAGTGCAATAGAGCGGATTTTGCATGCAATCGACGAGCAATTGACCAATCAAATGGCCGGAATATAATTAGGTGTTGTATAAAGTTTGACAATTGATAACAGTACAGTGTATATATAATCTGCATACAGTATTTGTCCCCTTCACAATCTTAGCGTTGTCACTGTACTTATACAGATCTAGGTATAACAGGAAGGTTTACATCATACTATATGGTTGTGGTCATGTTCTTTGATCTGTGGGTGTAAATAAACATGTGATCCACATGCATGGTTACCACACGGTCTGGAAAAGGTAGCGAAAATGGAAAAAACCTCTTTTCTGGGTCGTGAGTGTTCTTGAATTTTGAAGTTTTGTCCTGGAGAAAGTCATCACTTGAACAGTTCTTTTACTTTTGAGAAGCTTACATATCAAAGTTTTTTTTTCTTGGAAGAAAGAGGACATTCTTGTACGGTGGGGTCAATGTTGGATGGATACTCTCTTTTGATGTGATTTTTTCTTTCCTAGACTTCATGCAATTTAGTGAAGGCATGAAGACTAGCCTAACGTTCAGGATCATATGTTGGATGTTACTGTATAGTGAAGACTAGCCTAATGTTCAGGATCATATGTTGGACGTTATAGTGAAGACTAGCCTTACATTTAAATCATATGTTGGATGTTATAGTGGAGCCTTAACCTTCTGGTGCACTGTGAGATATTAAACTTAACAGCATCAATCAAACTGTGATGAGAAGCAAAGTCCAGGTGTGGAATTAGTGGCTGTTTGAGCTTCTGGCTCCTCGCTAATGAACGATGGGAGTTAGCATCAATTTAGGAGGTCGCAGTTGTTAGGCCTACCCTATGTAGCCTAACATTTAAGTTCTGATTAGTGTGTAGGCTATATAATAAACCCCAAAAAGTGTGTTTGATCTTGAAAAAGTCTGAATTGTATTTGTTGAAAAATGTGGAAACCATGTTTCATACATCATTAAAAGAAAATAAAAAGCAGTTTTGCAATGACCATGTTTTTTTCCGGAAGAGCTGACATTTTCTGTTGCCCTGCCCGTTGGCTTACTTTGCCAAACTTTTGTTATTGTATTTCATTGTATTGGTATCATTGCCTACATAATCCTATCTGCAAGCATTATGACGGGATGACGGATGTTGCATTGTCATTACAACCAGCTTCTTTTTTTTTTTTAATGATAACATTTTTGCAAGCTCTCTTCTTCCTCCTTGTTCTTCATCTCTATAGAAACCACAGAGGAAGATGAAGACTATTCTGCCTCTTCAGTCAATCCTAGCCATCCTATCGACTCTCCTGAGGTTTGTTGCTTCTATAAAAGGTCGTGAAAAAGTCGAGCAAATGTCGGGTTTGAAAATATATCTGTTGTCGTTTCGTTGTTGTTGTTGTTGTTGATGTTACTTGCAAACATAACAAAACTGCACTAGTCTGTAAGTTAAGTCAAGTTTTCAAGGAGTACCCCTTGAAACTGAGAGTTTTATGAATCTGATTTAAAATAATTTATCGTTGGACAAGGATAAGTACTGTACCCTCGAGGTCATCTCTGTGAAAGCTGCTTGATCAGTTGTATCCAATGGTGAATTACACGAGCTTCTTCAATAATTAAGGGTTGTCTTAAACGGATTTTCCCACCATCGGTAGACGTTAATAAAATCTCTCCTATTGGAGAATCAACATGAAACAACAGTTTGGTCACTTTTTTCACCTTCTGCAGGTGACCGGATTCAACCAGTCAGGGCAGGGTGAGGTTTCTCAGCAACAAGTGACTGATATACCAAACCCTCCTGAACCGATTGAGATGCCTCCCCCCAAATCAAGCCACCCCCACGACGTCAACGATGTCCTGGCTCCTGTAGAGGGCGGTGTCACCTTCCTGCAAGAGTCCATGTTGGAATTAGATCGTAAGTAGCAGACCTTGCAGTAGAACAAGTCGTGCTTTAGAGGAGAAATGTCGTATTAAAAAGGGGAGGAAGGGTCTGACCTCTCCATATAATCACTTTATTCTTTGCAGTTTTTGTGTTAATTTTATTTCAATATTTCAGTTATCTTTCCTGCCCCATCTGTCTATTCAACCGGTCCTTTCCTCTGCCCTCGTAGTTAGGATCTTAAACGTTAGGGTTAGCTAAGACACATTGTTAAGAAATGATCATGTTTTGCTTTGTTCTCTTTGCCAGCCTCTCACATAGATCCTGCTGTGGTAGCCGTCTCTCTGATGCCATCACAGAGCTACATGTCTACGGCTGCCTTCCAAAGCACATCAGGTAAGATTCTTGTTGGGACTTCATCCACACTTTGCAGCAGCATTGTATGAAAGATGGGAGAAACAAGGTAACCCACATGGCAAGATACCCCTAAAATGTTTGTTCACGATATATGGGACATGCGTTATTGTCATGGATTCACTCGGCACTTACAATCACACACTTTGTCTGTATTGCCCATGTCTATTGTACATATATTATTTTGACAATGTTTATTTATAATTGTCTAGATGTCTGTTTATATCTCTGCCATCCTAGCTGTATGAATTCTTAAAAAGAAGATGATGGATCAGCTTGTTGCATCACCTATTTTGAGGCAGCTATGGACATATCCACTAAGGATACCTATTCATGAAGACCATTCTTGCAGTTATGAGGTTACCATGTGTGTACCATGTGGCCCTTCCTTGGTGTTTGATACAAAATGCTGGGATGAGGTAATACTGTCAGGGAACCCAGTTACATGCAAAATACTGCTCACATTGTTCTGGTAAGAGTTCTCATCGCCCAACGTTCGAGTTTCATCGACATCCGTCACTTTTTTTCTGCATTTCTATAGATTCCTCCTCCATGGATAGACAAGGAACCCCTTCTTCTCAAATAGACCAGTCCGTGGATTCACTCAGACAGGTATCTCAGTCGGATAGCGTCTATCCGCCGCCACC
>JAIPMN010002780.1:0-30928 GCA_020650975.1 Apostichopus californicus | reverse complement strand
CCTCGTGATGTGCACTCTATACAGGTGCGGTTTTACACTACCACCCCCACTCCCCCAACTGTCGAAAAGGCTCTCATACTGTTGATTGCATTATAGGTATTGTTCATTTCATAATTTTGTTTTGTATAGACTTTTATATAGATAAAAGTGCATTTCATATTTTAAATATGAACGTAGAAATGACCCAGAACTTTACAATTTCCAATGTTATTTTAAAATTCCAACGCGGATCCATGAGGATGGGGTGGTACAGTTAATATAGACCTAATTTATGCACCATTGAACGTCTTTATTTGTTTGGTCTGGTAGGGGGGGACCTTCATAAATTCGAGACGGCTTCAACCGCCCCAGGGACACTCCTCCTACTTGTTAAAGTATTCTTCCCGCCACTAAAAGTGATATGAAATATAAAATGAAAGTTCAATTTTCTGCAATGGAATAAAATAAGGGGATACTATCTTTAACAAATTGAAAACAAATTTCCAAAGGAACGTCTTAGTTTTATTATTTGTCTATATTTACCTTGATTTTCCTCAATTTGAACAATATAACAAATTGACGCATACATGGCAAAAATGGCAAACAGTCTTTGTATTCATACTATGTGCAACAAAATAATGCTTTGTTTTGAAATTCATTATGTGGGAAATATTATCCAACTCAAAGTATGTTAATTTACCAATGCTTGACAAAGCAGTGACCTGCACAAAGGGGCCGGGTTTATATTTGGCTTTGAGACTATGGCTCCGTCAACGTTAGACCACTATCGTGATAATGATCGTGATAATCCCGCGCTCGGGATCTGATTGTTTTGTCGTGTAAACGTGGATCAGGCCCCAAGATTGTAAACCCGCGATAGGCTAGTTCGAGGAAGAATCAAATCCCGCCCTCGGTGTTAAATTTGCTATGTATATAGACGCAGCGGGGTTGACCCGAGATCACTGGTGACTTTTAACTTCCGTTGATGTTTTTTATGCGCGTTATTTGACACAATATACAGTACATGCACGTGACACGGCTTACAGTTTCGCGCCTTTCTTTCTATAAAGCAATGCTCAATTTCCAGTTCGGTGATCACAAGCGAGGGGTCAGATACCAAGCACGTGGTCCAATGTAAACGCGTTGAAAAGGTTCAACATTTATTTACCTTGTTCTGATGCTGAACACCGAGCGGGGGGTGTGGGGTGTTGGGGTGATTCATAATGTACATGCGGCATCTTTGCTAGAACTTAAAGAACCAGGGACCTTTCAAACATGCCTTGAAACGTTCCTTTGTACATTATTCAATTTCAATTTCCCAATAGATTGAAATATCTTACCGAATGTCATGGCGCCGCAGTGCAGGAAGTCATCATTATTGTACGGATGAGCACATTGCTGGAGGCAATCTACTTGATGGAGAAGGATACTTGGATTGCAATTGCTATGGATTGAATCAACAGCTCTCCTATGTTTGCACGGATTTTAGTGAGTCGGAAGACTGGACCAGTGGGGTTAGCTCTGGCTTTTATCAACCAAATATTCCCTATTTCCAAGTTTGGTAAGTTCTCCGCCCTCTTGTTCTCTCTCACCAACTCAAGGTAAATATCATACATAAAATTAAACACTGCCACTGCTGTATCGAGAGTATAATGTTTACAAACTGTAGCAGAGGCGTTGAGACAATATGAGGTAAGACTGAATTTACGTTAGTCTCAAGGGTGAAACTGCAGCAAATCCACCTTCACCCTCATCCCTCACAACCTCGCATCCATTCCCCGACTAAACCTCACCACCATTTCACAAAAAAGGAGAGTGCTGCCGTCTCAAAGACCATCATTAACACTGATACCTAAAAACACAACAAACACATCCGTCAAAGCAGGACTGTCGTCTTATGTTGTTCTTTCTCAGGTTTTCTGGATGCTGTTGGATAAGTTTAAGTAACGGCGCATCTGGGTCTTGGTTTTTAATGGCTGCGATCGACTTGAGTGTTCGTAACGACACCGGTCGTATTAACTCATCACCGACAACTACAACACTGCCTATTCTACGGTATCACCGAGAATGTCACAACACCATTACTATACCTGGTAAGACCTTAAAGGACTCGTCTCTCTCTCATATTTTTAACAATTATCAAGGAATATTCCTGAGATGTGATACTGACAAGGAAAACAAAAGTATTCCACGTTGCTATTGGGCAACCTTATTTTAATGAATAACTTGCTCTCGGCACTAGATATTCTGTTTGTGAAGATGTTTCTCCCTCCCCCACCCCCCCCCCTCCCCATCATTTGATTTCATTATTACAAATGATGTTCTTCAAAATCTTCACTTTCTATATATAATCTACTATTGGAATGTTCTCATAGCTGTCAATGCACCAGCAATTAATTTAAAAAAAAGTGCACAGGTTGGTACACATCAATCTATTAGCTGACAAGCGCAGCTTTACATATCACAAACTTTTTCTATAGGATATAGACACTAGACGTGTCTTACACTGGTTATATGATTTAAACGCCACAAATATTCCGACGACATATAATGTGACCAATGGTTAATATTCTAAACTGTTAGTTGAAATCCCATCTTAATATCGTGTTCCTATATTTCAGCTCCATAGAATGTGGTTAGTTGAATGTAATCAATTCATACCAGATGAACCCCTAATGTTTCCATAATGAAGCAAGTGGAACATTGCAGATGTTCTTTGAATTGCTTTTATTACGTTTTACAACAATGTCGTTAATATTATTCTTGAAATGTGATACATATTTGGGGGGGGGGGGTGAGACTTTTGTTTAGCATATCGATGTTCTTTGTGCATTTTCATAATTGTTCAAATATTATTCCAATAATTCGCACATAAGGAAGAAAAACAAAGACGACACAGATCCATCGCCATGGTGACATTACTAACTCGACTGTTTCCTTATGCAGTCATGAAATTTAAAAAGAAAGTCTCAAAGACTCAAAATGCTACGACGATGTGGGTTTGACCTAAACATGCAGACAATTCCAGGCAATCTTTTCAAATGATTAATACGCTGTTACTGGTGTATTCCTTTCAATTATCGTTTCGTACTGTATGTGTTTTACAAGCTAACAATTATATCATCATGACAGTAAAAGCCACCTTTGGAGGCACTACAAAGCTGGCGAATTAACAACATTACAGTAGGATGATTTCATTTCTAATCTTTTCTTTCTACTTATTCCAGTGGCTGATCCGGATGGTGACGACGTCAGGTGTTTCTGGGCAACCAATTGTGGTACTGGTTGCTTTAACCTAACTGGAGCTGTGCTTGATAATGTAAGGCCTTATCCAAAGAGTATAGAAATATGTATATGTTATGAAGCGCCAAAACAAGCTCAAATGATATCAATAAATATCAAAGATCACGGTGTTAAAATGTATGTTTGCGCATGGGTGTGTGTATGAGTGTATTATGTATGGGTGGGCGTATCATCGTATGTGTGTGTATGTTTGTATACATTTGAAATTGTAATGAGTTGGAAAATCCAGAACAGCGCAAAGACCTCCAGCCTCCACCGGGATTCCCTCTTTATATGTGGACACCCTAATCAACTAGACTATGGACGCTGATATACACACATATATAAATATATATAAATATACATATATATGTTATTGTTATTATTATTATCATTATTTTAATATTACTTGAAACGTATCAAATATATGAAATATTGCCGTCATCAGAAAAGTTACAAACCAACATTAAGTACCCTTGTAGTGTGATTTCTTGCAATTATTGTTAATGTTACTACTAAATACCGTTACTATGTGTGATAAAATGAAACATAATGTTGTTCAAGTTATTGGAAATTAAAAAATTAAGGGACAGAACGACCGTAGTCTTTCAAAACCTTGTTAACATATTTGTATAAGTAACATTATGCTAAGAACCATTTTTGCCATGATTTTATTTTAAGTGTAAAGGGAACCATCCTAATCAGAATCATAGTAGTATGACCAGAAATTCTTGTTTATCAATGGACGAGCTGCATCAACATCAGAGAAGGAAGTCCTTTCTGTCAACTCATTACACATTATCTGTTATATCCTTCTGGTCGTCATGAAAGCTCTAAATGATTTACATATTTAGCATACTTATGATGTAAGTCGGATAGTGACAGAAGTCCTAAGATACGGTTCCTCGTGTAGTGCTCTGATCGGGAAAAGAAATGCTTTTGGTTGTGGACGCATGACCTGTAGAAATTTTGGGACACTCATTTTCTTTCCTGTAACTTTCGTTCAATAGAAAACATGTGTTATCACATGGGATACGACTTCGACATCAGTTGGGCTTTACGGCGTTTCTATAGAAATCATGGATTTTGCGACACCAACCTCAACACAACCTCTCAGTTATATACCACTGCAATTCCTTGTGGATGTGTTCAGCAGTTCAGTCTCTTGCTTGGATCAGCCTGTCTTTATTCCTCCAACACGGGTCCCGGCTTCTTGTGTAGGTATTCCAGAGAACGGTACCTACCATGAACCGATCATCGCTAGAACCAGTTCCGCGAATGTCAGGTAAACAAATAAAGACAAGTAGATAATGAAAGATACTTCCTTCATGTCAGTCTGTCCGATCAAAATTAATTCCACTAAAATGAAGTCAGTCGACTTCATTTCATTTGCGATAATGCATGCTACTGGAAGGCAAAAGGGAACAAGAGGATAGAAGTTTCAACTTTTGACAAAAAAACAAAAAACTTTTACCTCAACCGAGAAAGTTGTTTTCTCCCCTAAATGTAAAACAATATTTCTTATCATCAAGGTTCAAGCCTGAAAAAAAACAGTTTTGAGAAGTACTTGATAGATAGAGGAACGTACTCTCTAAATTATTCCGAGATATTGAGAAGCGTTTCCCTAGATAGTTGAATTATGTCTCAGTGAGATGTTCTCCCTTGAGATTAGTATTACATTGTATTGTATTGGTAGTTTCAAAAGTATAACTGGTTTACGTGATCATAGTTTGTTTTTGTTTTATACTTGTCGATTTCAATATTTTCAGACAAAGTTTTGTCGACAGCGTCAGAACCTTGTTTCCCTACTTATGATGTAAATATTGACATGTTTTGCTAGACATTCATTCTCATTCGTGTGCAGAGATAAAAGTGTTCTCGGTCAGTCGGTCGTGGATGCATGTCCTGTTGATTTGTTAGAAACCAATCTTTCAAGTTCTTCATATCCCTTGTTCACTGTCGGTCACTGTTTCTGGACTTGTCATAAAGTCATAAAATACGTGTATAATATATGACGCATACACTCTTTATCTGGTATTACATATGCTAAAGGTTTATACCAAAATAATGGTAATGCAAAGACATGTCTATAATGTTGCTGATTTGTTTTTTGCGGGAGGGGGGTTTGTTTTTGTTTGTTATTTGAATCTATCCTGGTTCCAACCAACTTTTATGTTCCCCTTCATCAGAAAACATTATTTTGTAAATATTTGCAGTGTTGATTTCAAGTGTCGCTTATGTACTTATCCTCCTGCTTTTCAATCAGCATTACTGAAATAACAACAATATCACCGTCTGGAATGATCAAATCTGAACTCTTACCTTACCCGGACGGCTTGCCTACGGATTACTATATAAATACTACTTGGAACCCAATCACAGTTGGAGAAGAAGAAATCATGTGCTTTAATGCGGAGACAAACCTTGGGTGGGTATATAACTTAAATGTTATCAATTAAACACATTTCTTAGATTTTATTTTAGCTCACCAAAATTTCTCTCGGTAGACAAATATGTTCAGGAACACCCCCGAACCATTTTGGTTTTATAAGCTTTAAAAGAATTGTCTGGTAGGCCTTAGACGTTACCTTCAAAAACGATAAATAATTTTCCAAACATGTTTTCAAAATAGGAGAAACGCTAATGTTGCGTTTGACAGAAAAACGATTTTATAATCGTTTAGGATGGATACTTCAAATATACTTTGAACAGTAACGAATCTTTGCAAATGTAGATTGCGACATAACCCACGTACCATACAGTTCCTACAGTAATCACAAAAAACACCGCGTTTGAATACAAATTAATTTCTTCCTTAATTTTCGGTGAAATTTTTTATAAATTATATTAATTATATAACAAAAAATTGTAAGCCGTCATATACACAGAGCATCGGTAATTTCATGATTTTGTGTAAGAGAACATAACTTTGAGAAGCAGACTCTTCGTTGTTTATACATTGCGCTGTCCATCTCCTATGGGAATAATGTTGGCATGTAGGCTACTCTAACGTTTACAATCGGCCAGTTCTGCGAAGCCTAAGCGACTCGGTACTAAATTCTACTCTGACATCGATTCCGCCAAGTTTCATCTTTCGATGTTCCAAATACTTTTCAAGCTTCCTTTTACTGTAAAGTTAATCCGTGAATTTTATTTCAGCGATTTCAAAGAACGGTTTAAAAACTGTGGTTTGAGTATGAGAGTGTATTATGTGCAACGCTATGTACGTACCAAGTGGGCATGGTAGGCTGTATACGTACGTTCGCGATGTGTACGTAATATATAGTAGGCTATCACCTGTGCATGTACACGCGAGAGAGTATGTGCTGCGGAAATGGGAGTGCTCACTTCAAGTCGCTCGTTTTGCCTATTTGCCGGCACCATGTCATTCATCGAATGGGGACAATTTTCACATAATTAGAAAGAGAAAATTAGAACTATGAGGACAATGTATCCAAATCTTCCCCCAGATAATTCTTTTGATTAGTAACAAATAACAAATAACAAAACCTTGTGAAATAGTCACGTGTGATGTAGGAAAATGTAATGTAAGTTTTCATTAATTCGGTACAAACATAGGTTACATTGATACAGTTAGCAGTGCATATATTGCCTACACTATGCTTTACCATCTACAATATAAAAAGTGTTGATCTGAGTTGTTTTTTAATGTTAATAGATAATCCAGCAATCTGAATTTTCTGTCTACTAGCTGGAGTTATGTTAAATTAATAAAACACAAAACAACAAAACAACACAGTCGTAATTGCAAAAACAGCGGTCTAAATTGTATTTCTTGTTAAAGCCATATGCATGGGATAGTATCCTTTGGAATACGTTAAACAACATTCATCATGTAAAGCATTTGTCATGTAAAGCACTTTAGTCTGAACCAACAAGAGGTATTAAATTTTCTTATAAATCATTCAGTAGGCTTCTTTTCTGTATCTTTAAGAAAATCTCTTCAATGATAGTTGTTTAATTTCATTTGCAGGGTTAGGAAAAGGTTAGTTCAGCATTAGAAATGCTTGGTGAGATAAAGTAAATCTATCAAGCTATATTTTATATCTGATCTGATCTTGCTGCTGTATAGGCTACCAGATTGAGCTTTCACGTCTTTATTTTAATACGTCTTTTTGCTCTCAGATCCGTCGGTGCACAGACATGTATAACTCTCATTACTGGAAGTAAGTATCTCAAAATGTTTATGTAATTAAAACTTTATGGTACCCATAAGTCTTGAAAGCTTTACATGACCATTTTGTTTTATTCATTAAAAAAGTCTCTGGTGTTGAGTTTCGTATTTGTAACATATTTTTACCCCCTAATTATGCTTGTGTTCGAAAAGTTGATCATAAGGTTGTCATCAGTGTCGGTACAAATATGTTATCGTGGGAATGACTGCAGAGTTGTATGGATCACAGTGGCGTTCCTAGGCTTTCAAGGGTCCCGGGTCAAGACCGAATTTTATTTGAACTACCTTTGACCTTGCCTTGTGGACATTGGGGATCCCAGTTCATTGGATCGTCTATTGATTCTCTGAGGAAGCACATTTTAATTTTTGTGATCGCAAAAGAGGGATTGAGGTAATTGATCGTTAATAAGGGGTTAATCAACGGTCTAGCGTGCGTTACTCACAGGATTAATGCACGATCGGGGGATAATGCAAGCGATGCACGAGGGCGGAGCCCGAGTGCATCCAGCGATAGCATTAATCATGTGAGTAACGCACGCTAGACCGTTGATTAACCCCGTTCATTCATACACTACCATTTGTGTGGGGGAAAAATCATAAAACAAAACATTTTTGGTTACATATAACCAAAGATTTATTAAAGTGATGCCCCGTAATTTTACCGTGCGTTACTCACAGGATTAACCTCGGTCAGCTGACCTGAATGGACCAATAGGATTTAGGAATCTTTACTAAGTATGAATGAACGTGAGATCATAGTTTGGATGTGCATAGGTTTTGAGCAAGGAAAGGGTATCAATTCACCTACTCACTGTACGGTATATAGAGGGCGTGATTGAAAGCAGGTGGAAGGATAAATTGAAAGCATACGGCTTATCCCAAATTTCTGAAGTTTAACTATGTTTCTCTTTGTTTTCTCTTTCCCTGCAGACCCCCCTCCAGAGATAATTACTGTTCGACCAGGCAACGGGGAGCCTATGCCACTAGAAGACTTACAAGTACTCGTACGCTATGACCAGGCGGTAAGCTTTCATGTATTTTTTAGATCCTCCTGCAAGCAGGAACTCGCGAAGAAGCCATCATTGGCTTATCAAAGCCGCACCTTGGCTGACCGAAGTCTTTCTGTTAGAAACATATTTAACGTCCATGATTATGAATTGTCAATTGTCAACAACTCTGGACGACATACATTAATCTTGGAGTGACTCGAACTGGGGACCTTATGATTGTAAGGCACCGGCGTTAACCACTGAGCTAACACTCCTTAAAAGTCGTCATGGAACGACGTCATGAAACGACGTCGTCATGGAATTCCTATTATCCTTGTTTTCCTCAGTCAGAAAGTTAGGAAGATGGGAAAAAGTACTTTCCCACACCTCCTCTACTCCTTCTTCCACGCACAAATAGCAATGCTATATGGCCTTGCTATATGGCCTGCTATATGGCCTTCCTATATGGCCCTTCTATATGGCCTGCTATGGCCTTGTTCTATGGCCTGCTATATGGCCTTGCTATATGGCCTGCTATATGGCCTGCTATATGGCCTGTAATATGGCCTGCTATATGGCTATGCTATATGGCCTGCTATATGGCCTTGCTATATGGCCTGCTATATGGCCTTCCTATATGGCCCTTCTATATGGCCTGCTATGGCCTTGTTCTATGGCCTGCTATATGGCCTTGCTATATGGCCTGCTATATGGCCTGCTATATGGCCTGTAATATGGCCTGCTATATGGCCTGCTATGTGGTCTGCTATATGGCCTGCTATATGGCCTGCTACATGGCCTGCTATATGGCCTGCTATAGTTCAGTTGGTCGTTTGGATCAGTAACAAACAATTCCAAACAGTGAAATGATCAATTTTCACTTTTAGATACCTACCTCATAATCCTTAAGAAATTTACAACGCCTATAATTACTGAAACATACGGCACAAAACAACCTGCAAATAGTACAAAATGTTGACTAAATTCCCTACTTTTAATCGCCTATTAGATACATCGATACAGTACCAACGTTTATCTCAGAACATCGAGATAATAAATATGATAAATTGTTCTAGATTTTATTCCCAATGTCACTAATAGGCAAACTTTAGATTTATCGAGAAAAAGAGATTCTTCGTCAATGTGTCTAAAAGAACACGGCCGATTGTTAATCTGAGAATTGACAAACATTATAACCATGATGATTCTACAAGCATTATCAAATGTTGAGGTGTTCAAATATTGAAACATATTTCATAATATAGCTTTATAGCTCTTTTAACCCTTTCGTGACCAACAGGATTCATCAAACTTTATGCATAGCCTAAAAAAATTGTATTTAATTAATTATACTTTTTAATTCAGCTTGTTTCTGAAATCATCTTTTAATTAACAAATGATATGAAAGAAATGCAAAATTTTGATATGCGAATTGATAAACAAGGAATAACGTTGTCTGTGTTAGTTTAAGTCGGAATGGCCCATAATTTACATCGTGGCCATTAATTGAAAATCAAACCATTGACTGAGTAACATTATTATTAAAATACATGTAACAAATGATTAACTTCCCCCCTCTATTTTCTTTTACATCAGGTTGCTCGACCATCCAGATCTACTATGATATCTCTTCACACGCAAACAGGAAGTAACGTCTATCAGGTTGATTCTCAAAATTATCAACAAGTCTCTTTTCCTGGTGACAACTCCCTTCAGTTTGTTGTTCCTGCTCAGTATCTTAGTGAGATGACGTCATACTACATCTTAATGGAGTCGGGAGCTGCTAGAACCACGACTTACTGCGGAATAGAGTCTGCTGCCATCGTTGACCCAAATCAAATGACGTTTTTTGTCACTCAGGGTAATTTAAAACTTTACTCTGATTTTTATACTATTGAGCAAATTGGTAAATACCTCGATTCTCTAAATTCTTCAAACGTCAACCAAAAAAGAGTTTGTCATTATTATGTAAAGCTACTTTCATTTCGATCTTAATGGCAAACATATAGGAGCGGTTTGATGATATATACAAAATGGCCACTTGATATAAGCAAGAACAGTGATTGTAAAACTATCAAAATATACACAAAATAACGTACACGTAGTGTTAAGAATTGTTCACGTTAGATGGACTTGGAGCAGAACACAGCAAACTCAATAGAAAGGCCAAGTTAATTCTTTTGTCACTTCAATGACGTTGAATATCTGAAGGAACGATATGAACAATATGTCAAGGATTTGGCAAATGCTTTATAAACTTATTACAAAATTGGAACATAAAAGAAGAATTTTCTGGGTTAATAATTGAAAGAACGAATGTAGACCAGACTTTTTCGGTAGCCACTGCAGCTTACAATTTCCTAACAGATTATGCTAAATTTTATAGGAACTGGGGAATCAATCGAACGAAGAGGTTTTTTTGCTTCCCAATAACTTTATTGATTTACTTGCGTATATTATGTGAAATTCGGTAGTTCTGTTGTTTTGAAACCCACGCCCTTTCGTTTTCTTGTATTGTATGGAATGGCCTCCGATGGCTTTTGACTGCAACCACCGCCAACTGACAAAGATATAGACACCTAATTGGGAGGGGGGGTCAGTTGCTAGATCACATGACTTGTAGTTTGGAGGTTACTGGTGCTCTTTCGCTTCCTGTTCTAGTGAAAACCTCTTTGTTTCTTCAAATGTATTTAAAAAGTTATCCGTTCTTCATGGACATATGAATTGTACAAAAATATAGTTTATCATAGATGTATTCAGCGCATTGAGAACCCGCATATTGGCAAAATGAATTTTCCATGATCAATACAAACAGATATGAGATGTCGGATATCAATCGTTATCGATCGGATATTTATTCGATACAGTGCTCTGTCTTGTGTCATTCTGCAGTTCCAACTACAACTGCCAGTCCAAAGGTCACCAATAAAACTGCTACCGTGACAACTACGCCGAAGGACGATGATGATTTTGGTGACGAAATTGTCCTCCGCTGTGGCCCAACATCTTTCCAGATTGACATCCCACGAAAGCTGGTTGAAGATTCATTTGAGACTACCGGGCTTTATCTCCTGGGAGGTGCTGGGAATCCAGGCTGCATGAGTTTTGACAATCATCAGTACATCAGTCTAAACAGCTCACTAACCGGCTGTGGTAACCAATACACGGTATGAAATAATATCTATCTCTTAGAATATTGTCGATTGAGGTGTCTCATGTATTCCTGCATATTTGCATTAAAAAGTACCGGTAAGGATAAAAGAGTAATTATCAACACAAACATTGCCAGTTATCTCCGGTACACTAACAATGTAAATATCACCCCCTCCCTCAGTATCAGTAGTATCACCCCTCCCCCAACCCCTCCCCCCCCCTTCCCTGGCACACCTCAATTCACGCGAGCTTACATAGGCTACACATATTCTAACGTGTACAGGTACAGGCATTGTATATTAAATTACACACGTCAAGTCGGAATTAAGAAATACAATTCAAATTTTGAGTAACTTGTTTTTTACCTGTCTGCCTGATTTGCATATACTTTACTGCTCATCTCATTTTCGAGAATAAATGAAATCAATTAAGAAACGACGACAAACAGACGAGATAATATCATAATGTTGATAAAGTATGAGAAGATACACATGACTTGTACTCATGTTGTCTTTATAATATCACGTTTTATTAATTAACAACAACATCGGCACTGACGTGAATAGCATTTTCCAAAATCAAATGTCCTGCTCTCTTTTATTTTCTTTATTTCTTTCTCTTTTCTTTTCTTTTCTTTTCTTTAATTTTTCTTCTTCTTCGTTTCTTTTGCTTAAAGGACAACTCAACACACAGTTTTTACTCTAATACTGTCGTAAATCATGACAACAATACAAACATGATCGTGGAGTACCTAAGCTTGCAGATTCCGTTTACCTGTGAGTACGACCGATCCAAGAAACTCCTTTCACACTTTATGACTATCAGCGAGTACATCATGAAACGTGAGAAAGGAAGCTTTGTCTACGACTTCGCTATGTATACGGATATCTCGTACACGGTTAGATACAACACGTATCCCGTAGAGGCACATCTTGGTACAAACTTATTCTTTCGAGCGGAGCTACTTCAAGCCGCTGATAATTTAGAAATCCACCTGCACAGCTGTCGTGCGACGCCCTCTCCTAACTACGAAGATGATCTCGTTTACGAATTTATTAGAGACGGGTAAGTATGCTCATGATAAGTCATATCAGAAGCTTCACTTGATACTAAAGAATTCAAATGTTTGTGAATAGCAATAAGACATGAAAGATGAACAAGCAGAAAATGCCAGTTACCATGAAAGTTATCGTTTAGTTGCCAAATCGAAGAGTCAATATGTGAGGGTGCTGATTTTATTTCTCTTTTCACAGATGCGGTGCTAATAACGCCGCGGTGAGAGTGCTTACACCACAAACTCCGAAACAGGCGGATTTTGAAATCTCAAGCTTTAGGTTTAGACGAGACATTGGTAATGAATATTCACAGGTAAGATTTTGTTGTCTGAATTAAACAAGAATTTATACGAAAACGTTATCGTAACGGTTGCCTCGTCGGGATTGGGAAAAAAGCATTAAAACTAGAACATTGTCATGTGTTGATATTTTTGCCATTGTTTAATTCAGTAGTATAAAATGCAGCATGAGCTAAAGTTGTGCATGCATCCTACATTTGTTTTTCTGTTCAAAATTTTCATTGTGCCAATAACCATTGTTACGTCACTGGATTTTAGTATTAGCATTGGTAAAAATCTGGTGCCTTATCAACGACTTTACCAACACTAAATTCTATCCCAGAAGCTAATCAAATCAAGAAGTGACAGGAATATTGAAATTTGGTCAGTAGTGTCCATATGTCATATTTTGGATAAAGGGTAATATGAGAATTCAGATATATTTGAAACAAATCGACAGAAAATCGTACAAATAAGTAGAGCACATTAAGCCTTTCGTTTGACTTAACTCTATCACATAAACTGATGTTTCCTTTACTTTCTTGTTTCACTTTCATACGTACTAGTTAATAGTAACTATAGTGAAAGCCTTCACATTCAGGTCAACTGAATATTTTTTAAACTAAAGCGAGAATCATGACAAGTCTCTCCTGACGTAGAAAATTAGTTGATGGAAATATCACATCGTCATACAATCATTTTGCTGATATATTGATCACTTCTTGAACATTACACATACATATGTTATGACGTTTTAGACGGAGAGTATGGAGGAGGGGGAGAGAAGTCGTGGTTTATTATTATTAGGAAAATACTACTTTCCATCAAACACTATATTGCTTGTGTAATTGTACTTTGGAAAAATATATTTTTTGCCATAAGGTTTGGGTTCACTGCGAGGTCATTGTCTGTGACGTAAATGATACATATTCAGAGTGCCGTCGAGGCTGCGAAGAGAGCCGTTATCGTCGATCCATTCATCAAGATGATCAGAAAGTACAACGAGTTGTAAGAGGGCCGATTTTACTCGAAGGAATTGACGACAGATCCGAGACTCGTAAGTTATTATCAAATTTAAATATGCTAATTGAACAATGTGAACGTAATTAAGAAATGAATGGTAGCAATGTGTACGGCTTTGCTTGCCTATGAAAAGTGGTAATTATGTGTAAAATGTCAGATTCATAAGCACCAGCTAGGGGTGTACTCTGCACAATCATAACACTTTGGTAATACGCCCTCATTGACAGTTATACAAAAGCTAGTTTATACGCATTCACACACCAGAAGTATCACTGTTTTTAAACCGCTCTACTTGCTTGCGTACACACATAACTTTTCCGATTTGGCTTGATGATGCATTTCAGTTTCAAGATTTTTTTTTCGTTTCTGTATTTTAGTGAGGGCGAGCGAAGCTAATGGAACACCTCACAACTTTTCAGCGGTTTTTACTACTTCCCTCTCCATCGTGGTCGTTGGCATGGTTATCAGCTTGATGATGATTAGCGTGGCATACTATCGTGTCATGCGTAGATTAAATCAACATAGCTACGAGCCGCTGCCAAACAATGCAGGCTTAAACCACTAATGAAAAAAGACGAACGCCTCGGTAGTTTAGTATACGTAAAGCTTTTACGAACGTATGAACAACTCAGTTATACAATATGCTGTCAACGATGCTGTCAACACTGCTGTCAATAATGCTGTCATTTGACAACAATGCTGTCAAATGCTGTCAACAATGTCAAAACATTTGAATTTCTGTCTGTGTTTGTGTACACAGAGATGTCATCGCCTTACATTTCCAAGACACATTTTCGTCTCTGGAATTAGTGGAACCAGTATCATGATAGCGCATTCTTACTCAATGGCTGCAGTAGTTTATTTTAGTTTTGCCTTGGTCTGTAACACCAAAATCGTGGGCATCATGCTGAATTAGTAATCTGTTTGTTAACTGACAGGTAATATTTCCAGTCCTATTTATAAGTGACATAAAGTAAGACACGAATGAATCATAAACTCTCCCTTAGTTAAATATATATACCCTCTTCTGTCAATGTATCCATATTGTGTTTAGTTTATTTTTGTTTTGGTTTGGTCTGTAACACCAAAACCGTCGGCATCATGCTGTATTTGTGTCCTGTCTGTAAACTGACAGGAGATATTTTCAGACTCATTTTATGTGTATATATAGAAGGAAAGAAAGGAATGAAACGTGAACTCTCCATAATTTAATTGTCTATGCGCTTTGCCATACTGTGTAAGTTCAATAGGGAACTAAACACCAATAAATCTTAAAGCAGAGGCCTTTTTGAATATAACAACGGACTTTTTGTTCTTTCTTTGCCCCCTCTTCAACTCGCCTAATTTACTTTACGTATTTTACATGATGGGCAATTTTTCAATATTGCTCCCCATTCCCAACCCTCTTCCATATGTAAAAAATATTGCACCATTGCAAAATTTACAGCGTGTTAAGCTTTATAGTATTCAGATAATAGATCAGACATTTGAGAACTGACCTATTGAAAAGTTCCTTGCAGTTATTTTTAAGTTTGATTAAAAGAAATAACTAGCTGGTCCTTCATCTCTCGGCCCATTCACGTGGCTTCTTTGTTGTGAAATAATGGTGGACACTTCGACGGATTACTAGATTCCCACTAATACCTCAATTCCTCCCCACCCCCTCCCCCTTGTGCTCTTCCCGCTCTATTGCCAATAGCAGTTGGTACATTGCAAAGTCCAACAACCAGTACACACTGGCAGGAATTCAAAGGTGTTGGGGGTGTGAATGCAAGGGTTAGAGGCGAATGAAGGATTACAAATGGTGCATTCTGAGGCATATTTTGACAATTAATTGAAATTTGACTTGAAATAAGGTATATAATTAGCTCTAAACGCAAGATTGTACTAATAAATACTCGTAGATATTTTTGTGTGTGTGAGGCAGAAAAGATGGTGTACACCCGTAGCAGTAATCTATTTCTTTCCCGACTGAACCATTTGCCCGGCTGATGATGGACAATGTTACCTTTTTTATCCAAGTGGTCAAAATGTTAGTATCAAATAGTCAAAATTGCGATATTTGAGGTCAAAATGTTGACTATTTACATATTAAAACTTCTACTATTTTCTTTCGAACCGTCGATGTTTATGTCACAATTTCGACTAGTTTATCTCAAAACAATGTTTTATTTTTTTATCTCAAAATAGTTGCTTTACATGTCAAATTTCTCAAATTTACGGAAAGTAGACATGGAGAAGAGAATCATCAACATCCATTTCCCTCCAATATTAGTCCAATTTATTATGAGAAGTTTCAAGATCACGTCTCTGCTCCTATACAAGCTACAAGACTAATAAATGCATTGCTCACCGAATGCAGTACCACTATCATCGCTAAAGTTTTGTCAGGTAGCTAGCCGTCGTACGTTAATCAGTTAGAATATCAGAAGAAGAAAAACAGATTGCTAATTTAATGTTACAAGTATATTTCCAACATGTTTATACATAGTTTGTAAGTTTTCTACTCAATTGTCTTATAGTTGTTGGGTAACGATAGGCATATTTTACCATGATTCATCTTTCTTTACAATTGTTTACAAACTTTAGGTGATCGTACAGCAAGAATGAGAATAGACATGTGAAACCGACCGAACAAATCGATTTTTACCCATCTTATTATCATGTCGATAATGTTCTGTAATATCTCGATATGTGTTATGTTATGCAGTGGCAGAACACAAATACAATCTTTAAAGATCAAAGGCTGTTCAAATTAATTTAAGTTCAACTTTCACCTCATGATAACAAGCGTTTAAGTCGGTGTGAAATTTCTCTCATATACACAAATTTAATTTGTATTGCCCGTATTAGGGCCTACCTTAAACTTACAACGCCCTTCTTTTTAGTAGGTTGTATGATTGACTTGAATAAACAGATAAAATGATATGGTAGACTAACACATACAAAAAGAAGCAAGTTTAGGTGTAAGCATAAGTTTACGTTATCTTAACAAGAATATGAGTTTTCCTTCTATACAACATAATAGGAAAATCTGAAAATGATAAAATCTTAAACTGTACATTATTCAAATATATCCAAATTGTCATATTCATTTCATACGCTTGCCATTAAAACCTCAAATCAATCGTTTTAACCTTTTTCCCATCAATAATGTTATGATAGCATTGAAAGTTTAACTGTGAACAGTGAATATTTGAAGCCAAGCTCCCCTCATTCTCCACACTTCGCCAGAAAACAATAACCACAAACAAAGGAAACACAAATGTAGAGGTGAATATCAAAAATCAAAGAAATGTGACATACTGTGACACTGAGATATTTGATATTTCCCAGCCTAGATTACGAAATTGACAGAGCACTCATTAACGGAATAGAAAGCAAACACTACAAACAAAAGGAAAATAATACGAAGGAAATAGCCAGGCGTGTACCCTCCCCTTTTCAACCTAACACACCCACAAAATCAGTGGTAGTTATTAGCAAAACTGTGGGTTAAGGACTTGTTAACTTGATATCATTACTGTTCATACCTCTTGTATATAGTATTTCAAACATGATAATTAAATTAATAGGCTAAGCTAGAAACCAAAAAGAGCTCTCACTGCCAAAGTAAAGGGGAAAAAATCGGTAAAATGAACGCTTCATTTGTATTTTAGATCTCACACTGTGTGATAAAGCATAAAAATATATATTTGAGGGAGAAATTCAAATTATCTGGAATGTTTTTCACCAAAGCACTAAGTGAGGTCCTGGCAACAAAGATTTAGAAGTTGAGGATTTTCGTTTTCTCTGCAGCGACATTAACGAACAAAACAAATGTCAGAAAGAGGAATGACTATTCTTTGGGTGTGTTTAAAGCACTGAAATACATTTCTGGGAGGGAAAAGTGGGCTTCCCCTCCGGATGCTATAGCAATTTGTTCGCCTACCGTTATTTAAATCTGGAAAAAGTAAACCTAACGTAGCAACAGAGAGAAAGTTTCCCCTTTAATTATGTTTTTATAACTCTTACGTTCATGGGTGTATGACCAGGATAATTCCGCTCCTAATTTGAGACCGACAGTAGAATTTCCCCTTTAACCAGTCCTCCGCCCTTCCTTCCCCCGTTTGTACGCGCCCGATTCTCAATATTTGGTATGTATGTGCTGTATTAGCAAAGTGCATTAGAGAACAGTTCATCTCATGAGCATATCTATTCGATGGACGGTGCAAATGGTTTTCAAAGTTGTTCGTTGCATTTAAGGCATCTACCTTTCTCTGTTGCGCCATCACATTCTCCAGTGTTATAAACGTGACCTTTACAACATTTAAGCCAGTGCCCAGCAGAGAGATCCACCTCTTTCACAAGAATTTCCTTCTCTTCCACGAAAACTCCAAGACCTCTTTCGTACTTTCGCAGCTCTTGAAATTGATTCTTCACGACCTTTTGATTTTCGTCGGAGAAACGAAATCCACTGAACAATATCAAATGGAGTTTCTTGAGAATGTCACTAACTTGTGGTGTTCGAGTTACTGAAACACGAAGTCGATCTTCCATTAGCTTGATGCAATAGGATATACGCTTTGATTCTCTATCCCAGTCTTCCGCATTCTGCTCACTAATGTACGACAACTGATCAAGCCACTTTAGAATGTCCTGAAATATTCTCTCTAGTGTTTGTTTCATTTCCAGAATATCCTTTCGCTCTTCAGTTCGTTCGATCTTCCTTTTCTGTTCGCAAAGTTTCTTAAACATGTCCAGTTTATAACCTAAGGAAATCATTTGAGTCTCAGTACAACAGCTGCTTATTTGCGATCGAAATCTTTTTACAAAATCTCTCAAAACAGCACACGTAAAAGCACACTTTGACACATGCTGGGGATCACTTAGAGCTAATTCTCTGAAGAGAGTACGATTAGTCATCACCGCTTTATCCTCCACCAGAGACAGATCTTGAATTAGTTCTTCTCTTTTCTCCCTGATGTGAACAGGATCTCCAAGGATTTGTTTCTTTATTTCTTCCACATCGGCACGTACTTGCTTAATGACATTGCCGTAACGCAAGTTCGTCCTGATTGGTGTTTTGCATTTTGGACAAACACGAAGCTAATAATAAAGTGAAAAAAAACATATGTAGATATTCATTGCTTAAATTGATGGGATTTAGCTATGACGTTTAGTTGTTACATGTTTTTGGTGTTTTAAGCAGGCATGATTATTCAAGTTGGATAAATGTGTTGTCAATAATTATGAAAGTAAAGTACTTGCTGCTTGGCGTGAGCAAAAATATTCTAAACGCCCACTCCCACTAATTACATAGTCCTTTCTTTTTTGTCGACATGAATAAAACACCAAGTTAGACAGAACTCACTTGTACATTTATGTCTAGTTTGTCACCGGTAGTTTGTTTCATCCACGTGTCTAAAGCACCCACTTCCATGATATGACCACAATCTTTCAAGAGTACAAATCTGCAACAGAGAAATGAGTGACACTGGGCATGTTGTAAGCGAATAACCACCATCATGTCCGTACTGATTACGACAATACGAATTTCCGTTTTAAGTTTGACCTTACTGCAAGTTTTGTTTATGTATTTTGTTTATATAGAGGCAGGCCAATTATATGTAATTACTATACAATGCATCAAGAACGGGTGACCGCAGATTCAGGGGGATGATTAAATGCTGGAAACTGTTGTTTTGCAAAACAAAAAGAAGAAAATGTGTTACTACTACCCTTCAAACTGAACATAAGAGAACTACCGCAGTACACACGCACCAATGAAAAGGAAAGTACCCTCTGTATGCAGGGAGAAAGACACAAAATAGTAGCCAACTCTGGAAGAATTGTAAACCAAACAAAGCAAACGTACCTGGCATCGTCCTTGTCTTCATTCCCGGAAAGCACTTCCGTCACCTCATCTTTATCACATATCCTACATAAAATCGGACAAGTCTCTCCGCATACTCCGATACATTCATGTTTACAAGGTAATATCTTTCTACATGGTTCATCACAGTGAAGTCGTATGCAAGGTTCTCCACATGGTCTGCGACATTTACTATGTGCGCAGCTCCATTCGCATACCTCTTGACAGGGCGTACATGATTGGCCGCATCTTCGGACGCACTGACTATGCTTACACCTATTTTGGCATTGCTTCACACAAGGAGGGGAATACTCGGTACAAGTTGATTTGCATTCATGCCCGCAAACGAGTGTCCTTCCGCAAGGTTGAACACACGAAACATGCAGTCTTCCCTGTTTACATTTGCTACATGTGCCTTCACACATATGTCCACACTGCAGGATTGTATTACAACGTTGTGAGCAATTTTCTGTACTTCCAAATTCTAACATACTTTCTGTGAAGCATCTATTATAGCAATAGGTCGTCCTCCTGTGTCCACATTTAAGTGTTTCATCTATCATTTTCTTACACACTTCGTCACATGGTTCGCAGCAAGGTTTGCTGCAACTATGATTCAGATCGCAAATGGTTTTCATGCACTTCTTTTCACACGTAATGTTCAAATGTTCCGAATCATAAGAATGGCACAAATACGGGCATACATGTCCGCAACTAAGAGTTTTCTCACATGGCTTCTGACACCCACCCTCCGGTGCGGCCTTAAAATCCTGAGCCAATTGAATTGTTGTAGTGATTGTGGGATGATTTTTACATCGTAACATCAGTTCCTTCCCAAGCTGTCCTTTCACGCAAAGATAATTGGTAATTTTCCTCCAAACTTGGTTTTGTCCTGAGAGTAAGGAAAAATTCCCCACGCAGTATAATCCGATCTTCGCTCTGGACAAGGCTACACACACCCGGTTAGCTATCTTTAAAAATCCGATGCTACCTTTGACATTACTGCGAACAAGGGAAAGAAGAATAATGTCATTTTCTTCACCTTGATAGCTATCAACTGGATAAACTCTAACACCACGGAAAACTGATTTTGGCATTAAATTCTTAAAAATCCAGAGCTGCCCTGTATATGCGGTCAGAATAGTTATTTGTTCCGGCTTATACTCTTGCTGCAATAGGTAACGACATAGTCCGGTCAGAAATTCTGCCTCAAATTTGTTGGATCGACTACGATCATCTTGCTCGGCCTTTTCGGCAAAGTTGTGATTCAAGAAAAACACATCTTTTTCGACTCCTCTGACATGATCGTAAGCTTTCACAGAGTCGTGGTCTTGTAAGTCTGGGTAAAACTCTTCATGAATCTTTAACAAATGAGATATCTCAGGTCTCATTCGATGTTGCAGATTTAATCGATGTTTAGGAAAGTTATTTTTTATTAATCTTTCGAATAAAGAAATGTCCAAGTGATAGCGCTTTGCAAGTTCGTACACAGTCGGATTTGGGCGAAGTTGCTGGTGATCTCCTATTAATATGAGGTGCTCACAATTTTCAGTCAGGGCGGTCACAATGTGGGCCTCCAATACCTCAGCTGCCTCCTCTACAACAACTATTCTTGGTTGTGCCCGTTGAAGCAGATGATGATATTTAGATGCACCACTTGTTGTTAGGGCAAGAATGGAAGAACTCTGAATGATCTCTACATCTTCTTCGACTCTCGCCTCATGCAACAGCTGTGCTTGTTTCTCATATCCTTCTAGCAGGGGAAGCAATGCAGTCTGCATTCTTTCCTTGTGAACATTAAGCCAGTGTTTATACAGATTCCATCTTTGTTTAATGGTAAGATCCCATACGTTTCTTACAAGAGCTGCTCTTTCCGATGACATGCAGTCAACGTTGCCCAAGTTTTTCTTAATATAGAATTTTAATCCTACAACTTGCCAATTGTCATTCTGTCCAGTATTAGTTTTGGAATTAGTATTATCCGCATCACGATTGTTTTTGCCATATCGAAACAAATTGTCTAATTCGTGAATCATTTCGTCATCATTTGCGTCCTCCAGATATCTTTCTTCACTCGCCTGGTCCGCTTCACCGAAAACATCTATCTCGCCATCATCTTGAGGTAATTTGCCCATATGGTTCTGTATGAGGGTTTTAGGAACCCCGATGTAAGCTCCCAACCACAACAGGATTAACTGACCATCATCTATATGGAAAATATTCTCGTTTTGACTTTCATCGTGCAGACTCGTAAACTGAGCCGTTGTCATCGCAAGAATGACATTGTCTTCCCTCAAAATTCCAATTCTTGAGATGTCCAAGCGTTCCTTCAATTGTCTACAATAGAGGGAGACCCAGTATTTGTACAATTGCCATCGTTCTAAAACAGAAAGTTCTTCAACGTTTGTGATACGCTCTGCCTTATTTTTCTTCATGGAGACAATTTCAGACATACACTTAGCAACGTATAACATCACATCCCGTGGGAGAGTCATTCTACGAACACTGTCATCGTTTCGCATGTACTCGGTCATTTCCTGAATAACAGCACTTTTATCTTGATTTATATTTAAATTGGTAAAACCAGCCCTTTGATACAGCTCATCTAGATCTGTTTGGTCTCCTTGAGCACCTAAGAATGAAACTAGAAGTTGATCGTTTTGAACACCGTGACGACGCCCCAGCTTGTCCAAACTATCTCGCTGTTCTTTAGTCATGAATTGTTGAATTACTTCTTCTTTTAAGATAACGCTGTGAGCGATATCTCGTGATCTCTGCAAATTTTGTTGATATTTTAGGAGCCAGCACTTGTACAAACGCCAACGATCTACAAGCGCAAGTTTCCAAACTTCATTTACTTCGGTGTGCTCTAGTTCTTCCATTGCGTATGATTCTTGTAAATTTCTTGCAATATAGTCCTGCAAAACTTTTAAACTGTGTACCTCTTGCCTTTGCCTTAATTGGGTATGATTTATCTCTAATGGTGGAGCTAAATCACAATGAATCTTTAAGTCATCCGCATGTTCGTCATCGTTAAGCTGGTGTGTTGTATCATTTCCACCTACGATGACGCCTAACCAATATGCGATGTAATTTCCAGTTGTACCTTCATGTACCTCATCTTTTGGAAATTCAGTCGAGAGGCTCACGTACTGCTTATATGGTATTACTTTTTGCAGTATTTCGTCTTCTAAAATTGATCTATTGGCCGTTCTGATATACTTCTGTGTCATTTGAATCTGCTTAGCAAGACATACCATTTCATTTCGAATGTTTTTCTCTTGCAAATATCGGTGCTTTGGTCGTAGCCGCTCTTTGGATCTACGTCTACGATGCTCTGTCAAGCTAACACCTTTTATCTTTTCACTGGAGCTTCGGCCACCTATTCGCACGATTCCTTTAGTGTGGAAACCCATAATACCCTCCAAAAACTGATCGAGTGCATGGTTGGTGTAACAGATGACCATTATTGGTGATTTTCTAAGGCTACTAGACCAAGCAGCGCTGTTACATAAAAGAGTTTCGACAATTTTTAGGCCAATAAATGTTTTTCCTGTACCTGGAGGACCTTGAATGATACAAATCTCCTCTGTCAGAGCTGCCTTGAAAGCTTCAAATTGTGATGAGTCAAGATCAAATTTTTCTTGTGGTGGCCAGGCCTGGTGTTTTGAAATTACAGATTTGAGGAATTGACCTTCCAGAGCAACTGGTGTTAGGTCGTATGTGACTCTTGTGGTTTTCCTGAGATATGACGGGAGCCCAATATCTGGATCTACTCGTACAATATATTTCTCCAAAGGGAATGAGTCCTCTCTCACTTTTTGAATGCGCTTCAAAACATGACGATAGGCCTCAAAATATGCTGAAGACTCAACCATTGTAAATTGCTTACTGACGAGAGTTGTTAATGTCTTGCTATTAACTTGAAACTTTAAAGCCACTGAACCTTCTTTAAGACCCTCGGTATTCCTGTTGGCAACTACTGCGAAGTGAACTGTTTCGAATTCATCAGATGATAAACAAACTAAAGATCCAAAAAGTAACCGTCGAGTTCTCTCCCAGTTTACTCGCGATAAATGTTCAGTACTAAACCGGGTTAAATAGGCAATACCGTCTTGCAAAGGGACTACCTCAAGAATGTGGACTTTATCATAGACGTACACATCTTGATATTGTATTTGTTGTTGACTTCTTTTTTTCTGAAAATAATGACGGTATTCCGTAATGCCATTCCTCAAAGGTGCAACAAAATCTTCCCGCAATAGACGAAATTGAATGTCTAGGTAATGACCGACGTCATCATAACCTCTATTCACAACATTCTTTCGAAGAAATGGAAGGTAATCTTCTTTCAATTCTTCTGATAATGGAAAGATGGAAAGGTCATGAAAATCATCTTCAGGCGCGACCTCTTGTGGAGCTTCGAAGCTCTTTCTGGCATTCTCATGTTGTCGTTTACATTCTTGACGCTCAACAGCACTCTGATAGACCTGAAACTCACCAAGATTCACCATATGTTCCTCTGAAAACAAAACATTCAGCTTAGTGCACTTTTCAATAGATTCTTCTAAGCACAGAAGAACAACACCAACTTCGTTGAACAAAGATGGTAGCTTGGTAAGCATTGACGTCAATATCACAATTACACTGTCAAGTAAGTTAGGCATCATTAGTTTATACGTATCTTTCAAGCTTACCCTATGTGGCCATTCACGTAGGTATTTTGTCAAGTGTGTCATTAAAAAGTTTTCTGATTGAAGAGTTAACACTACTTCGAGAACCGTGGTTTCCGATGTCTTACAACTACATGCGTTTGCTAAAACTTTAGTCAGTTGAACCATTAAGTCAAATCGAATCTCATTTTCTTTCAACAAAGCTTCAAACCCCTTTTTGTAAGCAGCGAGCCGGTGCAGCGTCTCATGGGGTTCAACAGCTGTGAGAGCTTCCAGGTGCTTGTAACCGATGGGTGATATTTTGCTTTCATGAACATTTTGGTTGTTCTGCAAGTCTTTGCTGACCTCGAAGCTATCAGAATAAAAAAGATATTGAAAGTGATGCACAGTTTTTTAACTTCTACACAGCTATAGCTAGCAAATGAAAACCGTGGTCTGGATCAGCGTTACGGCCATGTTTCGGAATAAAAGAGTATATGAGCCAAATACAAAATACGAGATAAAAACTGCCATATAATGTAAACTACCACGGACTGTTATTGTACATATGCAAGTCTGTGACTATTTCATTTGCTTTGGTTATTTGTCCAGCAATTGTCTCTGTCATTGATTTTAAATTGAGTTCATCCTTAAGCATATGCTTCTAATTACAGAAAATAAATACCCCGATGAAACGTCAGAATTGTATATACAACGTAAAATCAAACTTAATGACACTCTTGATATGCACAGTACCTTTTCTTTTCATGGTCTGCCATATTATCTGTATAGTTTCCTCTCGGTAATCCGCCGTAATAGTTCATTCTCCCTGTAGCCTCACTTGCTACTACACTTTTATCTCTTTCTCTCGTCGTATATGCTAGTCCACTTCTACCTTCACCTCTAGCCCCACCTACAATTCCACTTTTCGCCATACCTATAACCTTTCCTTTCAAAATAACTCTTTCGTTACCTCTGCCTCCACCAACAGCCCCTCCTCTAGCCCCACTACTAGGCCCACGTCTACCCCCATCTCTCGATCCAACTTGTTCACCACCTCTACCTCTCATACCACCTCTAGGTCCACTTCTCCCTCCACCTCTAGCGCCGCTAACAGCTTCAACTTTGCCTCGACCTCTAGCCCCACTACTAGCCCCACGTCTACCTACATCTCTCGATCCAACTCTTACTCCACCTCTACCTCGAACACTACCTCTAGCTCTAGAACGCGTTGCAGATCTTTCGCTTCTTCTAGGAATATTTTGATATCTAATTGCTGATCTCCAACTTCCTTGAGTGTATATTTCGTCGTCAAAATCCATCTGTGATTTAAAGTAAAAATAAACAATGTAAGATAAAGCTCCAAGAGTCACAGAAGAACAAAATTCTAAAACTTTATTTTCTTTATTTCTTGACTTTAACTTTTGAATGGAGAAGACAGGGCAAACTGGTCTTCCCTTGTGTTACACTCACTTTTTATCAAACAGAGTAGAACCAAATTATGAATTGCAATTGTTCCAGGTTAGTGGCAATCGACGTTAAACCTGGCGGTTTCTTTTTCATGGATATGTTGGTGGCCTGATGTGATATCTTACCACATATTAAGTTTAAAATAATAGATACTGCAACACGCAAAACATTATAATTTGGGGGCTCCTGAAATAAAGAATTCTAGTTTCATCTCCGTGGTAAGTGAACCTTGGCAAAGTTGTATACTTGTGGTAGGCATGTCCATTTATCAACTGAGTAAAGGTTGTGACATATTTTGCAGATCTTATCGCTTCGTACCACGTGGTTTGGTTAATCATTTAATCCCGAAATACAACTTGAAGCAAAGAATTAAAAACGTGTAATACATTGCTTATGAAACAGAACACACCACAGTGTCATGCCATCCGTGATTTATAAAATAAAGTCATTAATTCACTGTAATACATATACTACTGCAAAATCTATTTTTTTCCTTTAATTTTTGAATCGCCAATATAACCTTGTGTGACGAGATGCTATTTTATTTTGGTTAATTAAGTGAAATAAAAGTGACTTCATCACAATAAAAACAATGATTTTCAGTTACGAAGGGGTCCAAAATATATTTCAAAATAGAGGGGTCAGCTTTATTTCATGCATCTGTTTACCAGAGTATATTTAGACCATACGTCAAGCGTAATATTTTGACGTCTGTGTGGTTCTTAGTTACAGTTAGCATATATAGCGTGTGCTTAACACAGCAGCTTGAATCATTACAAGCTATGATTACGCTTTTGCCAGTGGTTTGGTTAAACCTTATCATTATAGTCAAATGCATTGCTATTACATGACATAAATGGTAGAGTGTTAATAACATTACTGCATGGTTTATTATAGGGATTTTCTTGCGATTTTCTGTAAAAGTTATCCAAAGTCAACATGAGAGGTAACGAATGGGCTGTTAAGTGCTTAAACACATTGTGGAAAGGATGATTAGTGGGAGCTAAGTTTGCCTGTTATATTTTATAAGTCAATTGTTATACAGAATGAAGATAAATATTACATACCTGGATAATATTGTCCCCGTTTTCGCGTAATGGCGAATGTGCACTTTTGGCGAAATTGAGTTAAATATTGTTCTTACCTATTTCGAGGGTGAAGAATCGGTTGAGCCGGGTTAACAGTTTTAAACTGTCTATTTTGTCGTTTTATTCTGACTGATTTTTGACGAATGTCCACCTAAGGCCCACTCTCGTTTTCACATACTGACGAATACTTCAGTCATCATTATAACCACTCAGTAACACAATTTGTCTAAGGTCCATGCATTTTTGCATAACGACGAATATTACCCTTTGTAACAAGCCAAACATAACAACCATGTCATACTGACTAGAGAACCAATCAACTGCCATTTGAAAACACCCAAGATTATGGGAAGGTAATATCTTTATTATTTCCACCTCGTCTTTAATTGATTAATGCAGCATTTCATACAAGATAGCATAACTCGTGAAAACAGAATGGCCAGTGGGTCAACAACCATATACCTGAATAGCAGCCTAGTGATATGATTGCAGTACATTCGACGCTTGTATCTGTTGCGCGAGTAGCTATAGGTAGACTAGAGTAATTTATCTCTACTGAATCGGTGTAACAGTGTCGGTACAGTTAATTAGAGCTGTGTGTAAATGAGGAAACAGGTGGTGTAAGTCACTGACGGACATTAATGACAATAGGTGTAACTCGTATAAAAATGATGAATAAATCACTCAAATTTTAATTGTGACCGCCAAGACTACAATACCTAGACCAAGGTTAATTAATTTAAGCCATTCTTAGAGTTAGCCTAACCATACCTAAGGATTAAAGAGAAGGAATCCCAAACCATCATAATAAACTTATATCACCAAGATCCTTGTGATGAACTTATCCCTAAAATATCTAAAAAGTCCATTATCTTGCACGGTACGGGAATAAATTGGTTTTTAAAAGTCGTAGCATGGAGCTTTTTTTTTGCCAATGTGTAATGTCATAGTGCCACTTGGGATGGTGGGGGGGGGGGGTTCCTCTCTCCTTTCAATGTGAATGTAAATAGTTCAATATACAAATACCAGTATTATGACAAATTAAAACATACAAACACCAGCTCATTTCCACTTAAGACTTCCTTCAGTCTCCAATTTCATATATAAAGAAACGTTAAAAATGTAACATCTCACTAACGAAGTACGGTTTCTCTTAGCTGTTGGCGGATTTGCTCATCACGAGCATTACTCTAGCCTAACTTATAACTACCTTTATCTGGTCTAGTAATACCTAGTTACATAGTTGAAGGTCACATACTTTTACATGAAACTGTGGAAGGTACTAGCTTAGTTTATACTTAAGTAGTTACTCTGCTATAAAGGACGAGGAGGGGGGGGGGGGGCGTTTAGACCGAATTACTAGAAAATCTGTTTAGCAACCTTCAGATTTGACAGAACCTTGGATGTTTTCTTCCACAGGCTAAGAAGTTCAGGATCATAGGGGAAATTACCAAAACTTTTGGAAAAATAAACCAAGTCAGAATATGGACAAACAAACCAAATGAACATCACCAAACTGATACACACTCAGCCCTGGTTTCCATACATTGGGATTGTTAACCCATAAGGTTGCTTGACATAAGAAAGGAGAAGGCACTTGCTGTAAAAACGGAAGTTGCAAGCCACTCAAAGAATCCATATCCATATCAAACGTTTGATTAATCCATGATATTGTGTCTCATTAAGATGGTAAGGAAAGGATTATAACAAAGGGTCTTTTTCTTGACTTTTCAAGTGCGTTCAAAACTGTCTTGCCAAATCAATTAATGAAGGATCATTTACGATTTATCAAAGAAAAATGGCTTATTCATTGGCTGATACAATTTCTTCAAGGATGGTCCAGACAAGTAAGGTTGGATAAGAGTTATCGGAAATATCGGCAATAAAGGTTGATGGGCCTTGGTGGGGGGGGGGGGGCATATCTGCTATATTATTTACTATATATACTGATGAAAGTAGGTCAAACTCACACATTTCCGTTACAAAATGCTGATGATACTGCTGTATCATGCACAATTCCTAAGAGCTCTGTTGAAACTGACCAATTAAAATATTCAGTGTTCTATAAATGACATATTTCCAACACGTGACCGCAAGACTTTATTGCGTAACTCCCCAAAATAAAGGAAATTTGTTTTTGAAAATAAAACCATAAAACATGAAGGTCTCATTCTATCAAGATCGCAACGTTTTATTATTGAGGGATCTGAGGTGGCTAGAACCTCCAAAACTGAGTACTGGAAGTATACAGCGACGACAGTTTGAACTATTCTTGCAAAGCATCAAGGTATTAAAAATAGTATATTATATAGTATCTAGTGTGGCTTACGTTGTGCCTTTCTTTAACCAAATGGTAAGGAAAATGTTTTCAATACTATTATTCAACCTGGCACATGTGATATATACAGTGCCTGTCTGGTACCATTTTATATTGCAAATAAAGCAAAGAAGGAAGAATGAAGTTTCTTAATACACATCAGCTATATTTAATTTAAACTACAATATACTTTTAGAAAAATTAAATGCTGCTGCAAGAACTGAGTCTACGAGAATGGCTAATAAGATTTACAGTGATCAGAATCACCCTTTGAATACAGTACTAAAAAGTCTCCTGCAAAAATCGAGCAGAAATCTAAGAAATCCCCACAAAATACCGAACGTAAGTTTACAGAAACTCATTTTAACGTGCTGCTTTATACATTCCATTCGAGCACTTAGAATGTTTGTTGTAGTCTGTTTGTTATATCGTTTGTTGTTTCCTTCTTTACATCTGAGGATTCACACGAGGTTGGATTGGATATTATGAATGTGCCTGTGGGCGTTAGAATTTTTTTATATGTATACTGGAAGGAAAAAAAAGGAACAACATACTATAGTACAACTTGGAAACACTTGAACAATGGCACAGTTGTTTCCTTCTTTGAATCTGAGGATTCACACGAGGTTGGATTGGATATTATGAATGTGCCTGTGAGCGTAAGAAAAAGTTTACATTCCGTTTAATGGGATAGTATAGTGGAAAGCTTCCCAAAGCGTTTGAAAACTATTGTCAGAGACATTTCACGTAATACATTAACTTCAAAATGAAGAATTGCACACAATTTTCCGTAGTCTGTGTGCTTCATAAGAGTTCCGACTTAACAGATTACGCCACTGGAACTATTATTTTTGCAACTGCATGTGTTCACCTCTCATCATATCCCTTGTCTATTTTATACATTGTAGAAAATGGTAGAGGTTCTATTAAAATAAATAGGACCAATATATCACCCTTTCAGCAGCCGGCTCTCCTTGCCCGTCCTCAACATCCCTCTATCCGACACCATCCATGTCACCCAAGAAAAACATACTAAGACACTTATATCCTCCCATAACCCATACAAATTCCTTGTCTAATTTATGCATTGCAACAAAACATGGGCATTCTTTTTCAAATTAATAAGACCAATATACCACCCCTTTCGACAACCGGCTCTCCTTGCCCTCTATACCACCTACCCTCATCATATCCAACTCCATCCATGCCACTCAAGAAAAACATTCTAAAACACGTATGTTGATACCTGCGTATAACCCATGCAAATTCCTTGTCTATTTTATACATTATAGTAAACCGTGGACGTTCTTTTTTAAATCAATAAGACCAATGTACCACCCCTTCGATTATTTTCTTCTATCGTAAGGCTATTCCACTAACCCCCACCCCCCTTCCTCTCCCCATGTGACAGTGAACATTCACGGTGTACGGTACCCTAACGCGACTACACACAAAAGTGACGAATACAAGTCTGTGACAGGACAAAACTTCAAAATTTAGTTCTAGCATAGTGACGAATGTGTGACGAATGTCTAAAATTAACTGAAAATGACATGACATAACGACGAATATGTTTACACTAAAATTACTACT
>JAIPMN010002779.1:0-13164 GCA_020650975.1 Apostichopus californicus | reverse complement strand
GAATATCGCTACACTTTTCGTTGTCAAACTGCAAGCTTCGGCGACTCAATATAGGTACAGAACTATGTTAGCTATTATAGAGCAAAATACCGGTAATTCGTTAATTGAGTAAGACTATATCTAACCAAGACATTTGAAAATCTGACAAAGGTCGTATAAGGTGGATCGTTTGTCGTGAAGCATACTTCATATTGTCACCATCTCAGTTTTATCTGGTTGACTTGAAATTGCAGAAAATGATGGAGTTTTGAAGTCATCACGCAATATACTTTTAGTATGACACGATGAAACCACTCACACCCCAGATGTATTAACACTCACCATTAGTGACAAATTTCCATTTTTTTGTGCTTTAAATTTGTACAAATAGTACAAATGGCTTATAAACATTTTAAGCATTTTAGCATCCCCTGAGCGGAAAGTTATTTTAAGTATCTACTTTGCCCAAAGGAATATGATCTAAAGATTGTTACTCAAATAGGCGTAAAACGAATTTGTTTTTTGCCTTTGTTTCTTTTGCTTTTAAAAACTTTATATGAAATGAAAAGATGATTAGATAATAAGAAGGGAATATTCTGCCAAGAGTATAATAACGAGAATATATAACAAACTACCGATGTATAAGATTGCATTCCCAAGGAAAACAAAACGACCGCTTAATAAACCCATCAGTTATAATCTGTTAGCTTGATAGAGTATGCCTCGATTTGTGAAAGCACACTGACACGAAATCAACCATATACTTTAGAAAGAAGTGTGTCAGTTATAAAATTGGAGATTGGAAACTATCGGCGTATTTCATGTTGGGTATGTAACAAAACAGGTTGCAGCCAGTTTGAAAGAGATATGTTTGCGTCAGTATTTCCACAATTTTTGCAGTGCAAAAGCAAGTACGTAAATCCAAAGAGATAGAGGAAAACAGAGGCAGTGCTGTTACGAGAATTTCTGCCCCCCCCCCACCCCCGAGTCCCCCACCCATCTATAACCTTTAATAAGTCAAAGGAACAAGACAAGTAGAAAAGATAAAAAAAAATGCAACTAATTAACTAGTGTTAATAATCGTTACAATGATAATCTAGAAGAACATTGTTTTTTGTTTTATCAATAAAAGGCGAACAAGTAACAAGCATCCTTTTGAAATCTGAATTCGATTCTTATCGGTTTCGAGTTCACAATATGTGAACACGAGTTCACGTCCATCTTTGTTTGTGATTGTTTATCAAAAAAAGTGAACTTGAGCAAACATGTGTGTGAGGTCCGATAGATCTATTTAATCCAAGTTTAAAAGAAAGAAAGTGAAATAGAGGAAAGAGAAATTAAACAATTGGCTGTAGTTGTGCAGTTATGACGTCACACCTGTTTACTTCAAGTTTACTTATAATGGAAGACGTTGTAGTTGTGCGGTTATGACGTCACACCTGTTACTTCAATTATTGTAATAATAATGGAAGAAGTTGTAGTTGTGCAGTTATGACGTCACACCTGTTTACTTCCAGTTTACTTATATTGGAAACTGAAAATTTCAACTATCAATATCTCGAGAACGCAATGTAGGAATTGCTGACAATTTTCACCAGGGTATCATTATATTACCATTTTCATGACAATTATTAATATATTACTTTGCCATAAATATTGTAGGAAAAGTCCGCTACCTTTTATTGTAAGTAAACATGAAAAAAAAAAACCCATCATAATTGATGTTATTTCCGTGAAATGTTTGGAAGACTAATTGAGGCATAAATATTAAAATGTAAACTTCAACGCAGTTCTCTTCTTCACTCGATGAATAAATGAAAAAATAACGAAACATTTGATCTGTAATTATCTGCAAACGTTTCGATAAGTAACTCGTCATGACAGGCAGGTACTGTAAACTATATTGGTACAACGTAAGGTGTGCAAGTTCGGGATAGTGATAAACTTCTTCTCTATACTGCGATCAAAACATTTGCTCGCGCATGCGCCCGATTAATACTTTGAACTGATCGTATGTTGACAAACACAGGACATTGTTTTTGTCTGAAGTTTTTTACCTCGCTTGTTCTCTTCGAACGGGCAAACATTTTTTTGCAAATTAGGATAACGTCATGAATGTGTGATTTTTAACTACACAACAGTACCAAATTCAAATAATGAAGGCAGGGTAACGGATCGGTTTGTTGTTTATATGGAAGGCATGATGAGCCTCTTTAAACCGAACGCCTGATTAACCAAGACTATATTCTCAGAAGATATCATATATTCTACTCTTTAAATAAGAAAACAGACAACAACAAAAAGTACAAAAGATGAAAAGAAAGCATATATGATGTCTATTATTTTTTTCCTTGTTAGTTTAATTACATTCCTTGTGCTGAATACAAGTTGAGATATACTATGGCAAGATTTTATTACAAAAATACCTCTAAAGCTCCTAATAGGTCAAGTATTGTGAAAGCTTTAAACACAAAAACCCACATCCTTGATTAAAAAAAAAACAAATGATATGAAAGAATACTGAACAAAAATAAAAGAGAGATAGAGAGGGAAAAACAAAACAAAACAAAGATCACTTGCATCCCTTCGGGTAAGTATCACAAAGCATAACTTGTATATCAGACCTCTAATAATAACTAAAATAGAATACAGAATGTACATAATAAAAAACGGATTTTATTCAATTTTCTACACGCTGGATCAAGATAAGTAAAAAAAAAAAAGAAAAAGATTTTAAATTATTAGCTTCATCCAACCCGATTTTTATTTATTTTCTTATAGCGATTCCTGACAATATTTAGCTCCTGTCCAGTATAAAAACCTTTGCACCATCACAATGTTCAGTCCATGGTTTGATTTGTTGTTTACAAAAAACATACTTTCAGATCTATTCCCAATAAGAAACCCCTTCTTCCCCCCCCCCCACGTCTTCCGACTCCCTAACTAAACCTGAACTCCATATTTTTCACTCTTCCTTTCGTACACATGTATCATCTATATCTGCTACAAGCCTACAACCTTTTCCAAATCTTTTCCAGCTCCACATTCATAATTGATCACTATTTCCGGTCAATATTTGCCGAGCGGTGCATGTTCAACGTACTTTTTGTGATTTATAAATTCAGCATCTTTCGGGGGGAGGGGTAGGGGGGGGGTGGAGGAGGAGGTGGTGTCCCAACAGTTGTTGCATACTGGTTTATATTTGTAATCTAAGGGTTAACTGTATACATTGTACTGCATTCTATTAAATACATACATAGATACATTGTAACCTCCCCAATGAGAACAGCCAGTCAGAATATGAACACACACAAAAAATACTAACTTTTTGGGCATATTTTTTCAAGCTGAATAAAACCTTTCTTAGTAAACTCACCTCTGAATTGTGGTATATATAACATTAAACTATCCTTTAAAGGAAGCAAAAATCCCAAAAAATACAAACATTTGGTTCCAGACTGGACGGTAATGAGTTACGCACCGGGCAGTGATGAAGCTGGCAGATTATGTAATGATCATTAACTACAGCCTGAATCTGCCTCTTTCTTCACCCCCCTCCTAAATCTTCAGCTCTCTGTTCACCCCTGGCAGTTGTGAAGCATAATGTCAATGACTACTGCACATGACCTGCTCAAACAAACAACAATACAAACACACACAAATACAAACAAACAACAAGTGAAACAAACAACAAGAGGGGGAAGAAAGTGGAACTGTAGATCTACCCAAACTGAAATAATTCTTAACCAACTTCTTTGAAATACCAGTTAACAAACACCATTATGGACCCCACGCCCCCCACCCATTTGACCTGTCTTGTACGACCTTCTATCAAAATAATACCTATTTATCTCAACCCCCTTTGCCCTATCAACCTTGCCGCAAGTCCACTGACAAAACTATTATTCAACATTAACTCGTCCATCATAGTACATAATTCATCTCACCTAACCACCTTACCTTTACACACTGTTATCAACAACACCCACCCACCCCCCTTTCCCCTCCCACTCTCCTACATGTCATTGATCCATTAACTACTTCTCCATCACCCTGCTCACTCCATGTCACCAATTCATTACCTATCCCCCAACCAACTAGCCTACTGTACCTACATTGTCATCAATCCATTACCTATACTTTCTACTATTATCCTGACCACTTTATCATCAATCTATTACTTAACCCCCTCCCATCCCTATAGTCTGCCCCACTGTGTCCTCAATCAATTACTTAACCCCCATCACCCCTACTCCCCACATGTACCCCCACCTTGTCATCAATCCATCCAATGACCCCCCACATCCACTAGTCTGCCCACCCCTGTGCACTCTGTCATTAGTCCTTGTCTGAGCAATGTTGTTTGCCAACTAAAACTTTCGGAGAACTTGTTTATGAGCCCAACGGACTACCTCTAGCCGGTACATCTGAAAAGGTTAATCTTTGGTAACAGGCATACACAATCCATTATACTGTTATTAACATCGCTACAGCAAAATCATGTAAGTTACAGGAAGAAAATTCTTGTCAGGTTGGTTAAATTGGAGGATAATAATAATAATAATAATAATTATAATAACAATAATGTACATTAAGGAACAGTAGCATTGTATTTAAAAAAAAAGTTAATCAAATAAAAATATGTATATAAATAAACAAAAAGAAATACAAAATTCTAAAGGGTTTGGAAAAAAATTACATACAAGTAGTAAAGGCTATAACCAACATTTTTATCACAATATTGTTGCCTAAAACTATTTCTATTCGCTTTATTTATTTTTTTTACCATGGACATACTAATTAGCATATTTGCATAAATCATACTGATACATTTCTTATGTGTCATGTTTTTGGCTTCATAATTGCTAAACTGACCTTGATAACCAATCCAATCATTTTGACTCTCTGCACAATAATCCCACCCCTTTTCAAAGAGGTCAGTATTTTTTATTTTTTTATTTTTACTTTTAACTCAAAACTTGCTTAAAACTAACAAAAACGAAAAAAAAAATCCAAATGTTCTTATGAGTTTGAGAAGATGATTTTAATTTATGAATAAAACTATAGACTATGTTATTGTTATTATTTATTTTCTATTGTTTATATAATCAGAAGTACACAAATGGATACTGTCTCAACTACCTCAGAGCCACTCTCCCAACTCCCCGCCCCCCCCTTCTTGTTCTCCCCTCCTAGCAACGTGCATTCTTCGGTGGACAAAGTGCTAAACATGGAAACCTTGTATGACTGCAATACTGGTCGACAACTCACTACATAATGGCACCCTACAGCCTCCATCCGTGCGGTACCCATAACGGATCACACTTGACCCGACTGGCCGCTCACGTAGTAGTTCCTGTTGAAAAGTCTTTAAAAAGCAAAAAGTTATAGACAGGAGACTTCCTTCTTCATAAGCTCTCTCAAGTGGAATGCTTCGTGCTTTTTCAGGTCTTTGGTCTGAAGGAATGTCCTGGTACAGAAGCGACACTTGAAGGGTTTAAAGCCCACGTGAATGCGTTCGTGCCGTCTGCAGGTGCCGCTCTGAGTGAATCCCTTGCCGCAGATCTGACACTTGTAGGGTCTGACCCCCTCGTGGCCGTGCTCGTGGGTCCTTAACCGGTGTTTGGAGACGAAGACCTTCTCGCAGTAACGACATTTGAACTCCTCGGCCTGTTGGAGCTTCTCGCCGTGATGGCCCTCCACGTGCTTCTTGAAGTGACCCTTGTGGGTGAAGATCCTCTTGCATGTCGGGCAGACGAACGTTACGTTTCGGGACGAGGCGTTCTTGAAAGTAGCCTTCTCCGAGTTAGCTAGAGATGACCCCTTCTGCAGGATGGGACTAGTGAACCTCGGCTGTGGAAGCAAGAAGGAGTGGTTGCTGGCGGTTGGGAAATTTGATGGATTCAGACTCTGTTGGAGCAGTTTCAATTTATTCAGCATAGATGTTTGGTAACTCAAGGATGCATCTGTAAGAAATCATAAGAAACAATGGAGTTATATTTTATACTTTTCCTCTTTTTTTTTCCGCCCAGGAAACAACTTGTACATAATAATATCATAATCATAATAAGGTTATCACCTAGGTGAGAGGTCACCTATGTGATGCCATTGGTAACCCTGTTGTCAATAGCCCTAACTACAATTAGGCTTGAACAATCTAGAGAGTAAACTCAACCACACAGACTGACAAGTAAAAGAGTACAAAATTTGTTGCCTGTTTTTAAAGACAAATGTTGTTTTTAAGCAGCCCGGTTAATGTATTTGCATTGATTCCGCCGTTCATGTGTTTCCATATTATGTTTACATACAACAAAGTTACAACATTAATGAAATGAAGTTACGCAGTGATATGTGATATTTTAATGCCGGTGCCTTCCAATCAGAAGGTCCCTGGTTCGAGTCGCTCCGAGATTAATGTACAGTATGTCCTCCAGTTACAGAGTTGTTGACAATTTACAATTCATAATCATGGACTTTAAATATGAATCTAAGAGACTGACTCTGGTCAGCTTGCCGCATTGATAAGCCAATGAGGCTTCTTCGCGAGTTCCTGCTTGCAGGAGGATCTATAAAAAAAATACATACATAGATATGTCGTCGAGTATTCCAACGTAATTGGATGCACTGATGGGAACCTCTCAGTGTTCAGTGAACAACCATTACCTGTCAATACTGGATCGTAATACGGTGTCTTTTGGCCACATGATATGTTGTCAAATATTAACACAGACTTACAGGATGCACTGATGGAACGCAGAGAAGTGCTTGACACCGTGACTCAACTCTACTGAGCAATTGCCTTAAAATTTGTTATCATTTATATAACTTCAATTTTATTTAATTTTTTATTTTTCCATCATTAATATATGTATTTAAATTCATATCTAAATTGAGTTGCAGAAGAATTTTGACAAACTAAGAAAGATAAAAAACAACTATTTTGTAGGGAATTTAAGTTTTACAAGATCATATAGAAAAATGAACTAAACCTCAAAACTTTGGGCTATTTAGTTGCTAAAATGCCAGTGAAATTTGTCACTTTTGTCACAAAAAAAAAATTAAAATCCACTCGTAATTTTCTGACAGTAGACATTAAGAACTTAAACACAGGGTAAGTTGGATTTAAATTGGCTAAACCTCCGTAAAAGAATCTGCATGATTTTCAAGTCCTGTATTACAGCCTATTATCTATTGCCTATTGGGCTGTTTTCAGAAAGTGTCTAACAATGAATCATATGTGTTTTTTAATTCAGGAAAATGCCTGTGAGAACTTGATATTAGCCAGTAGATTTTTTTTCCCCCCCGAAGCAATGGTACTTTTGATCACATACCAAAAAATTAGATCGTACTGTTTATTCTTCCAATGCGACCTTTTTCTGATGATAAATAAAATTGCTTATCCCTAAGTGACTACATCTTTTCTATCTTTTTATTTCCTTACGTCTCTGATATAGATCTATTACCACGGTCTAAGACTGTCATGACAGAAATTGACAAAGAAAAAAAAAGACCTATTTTTTCTTTCTTCTTCAATTACTCTATTACCAAAGATCAGCTCCCAGCTTCTGGACATTGAAGTTGCAATGTCTTCTTTGCGAAGACGTCGCGACAGAAACGCGTTCCGGTACGACAGTTAACGTTACCGACAAATTTCAAATGCTATTAATTTTGCAGTTTTTTTTATTAAACATCTTTCCTGACGATATCATTGTATGTATTCTTCCATTTAGCGTCATGCATTAGTTCACACATTAGTTCATGCATTAGTTCACACATCCCTTACAAAGACATTGCAATTTCACATGCTCTTGAATATGTAAAAAATATTGAAGGACACAGGAATAAGTTTGAAGAAGAATTCGACTAAAAGCTATTCAACAAAGAAACAACTGTACGGTACTCTCCAACTGAAAGCAACATATTATACAGGTTATTGATAACTGGATAGCTGCGACACAAAGGGACACAACGAGACAAAGGGACACAACGGCTTGTACGTGTGACTCCCACAATGGTACAGCAACCTTATAACATAATCATAAAATAAGTAACATACATTAAAGTGCTGTTATCATGAAATAAAACATGCTCAAGAGCACTGTACAAAAGAACCAATACCTGGAATATAAAATTACCAAACTTAAGAAAACCTAAGAGTGATAACAACAGCAATAAAAGTAAATAAATGATATAAGACAAGGTTATAAACCACAATTAAGAACATAAAATATATAAATATACATCAATATGGGCACAGTAATGTGAATAAAACAACGAATAACATTAATGCCCAATACTCAAGCCTAAAAAACCTTGAATGTCGATAATAACTTTGAAGGGACGAGAATGAAAGTATCACACTGAAGATGAATTAATGTCCTTGACAGAAAAGGATAAGAAACCCAAAAAAATAAGAATGTCAGCCAGAACATGTAACAATGAGTCAATGACAGACTATAAATGGAGGAAATTTCATGCTAGATTTGAAATTGGTTTTCTTCTCAAAATGTTGGATATTATTGCTGAGGAAGAAAAGGGGGGGGGGAAAAAGGGAACAAATACAAACACCACAACCTTAGTTACAGTGGCTAAAAAAAAAAAAACGTTAGTTGGGTCGATAATTTTTTTTATTTGTGTTGCTATATAATTGCTGATGAATCCACAATAGCTACAACCTTTGACACAACCCTTCTAAAGCTAAATATGATGAAAAAATTCTGTGATTTTTTTTTTTTTGGAATGAATAAATTCCATTTCACCTGGAGAAATGAATCATACAATTTCTGCACGTTAATCATTATAAAACAAAACAAAATATAGGATGCAAACCGCAAAACGATCAATTTTGATGTGCAAGTTCATCATCAATAAACGTTTCTAACAGTGCAGTTTGTTGCAACTGGTCACTAAATTTTAAAAATCCCACCAAATATTTTGCAAAACAAAATTTTTAATTGATAAAATTAAACCACCTCTCTTGATATTTTTGATATAATTTGAATTAATTGCTTAAAGGACACTTGACTTAAGTCAACGTGACGGGCTATACCATTATAGGATTTCAATATCGAATAAAATAAACAACTATATATACCAAAGCTACTTTAAAAATTAGTTCCTTTGAGTGTGCTGTGACCTATCCCCGAGACACCAGTGTACAACTGCTGCCCCTCAAAGACATCACCTATAGCAATGACACCAATTCACGCAACAAATTTGCTTCTTCCTGTTCACTGAATCTTGTCAAATATTAATAATAATAATCAGGCAGTTACTTTCTTTTAAGTACACTAATCTCTTGTGTAGATCAAAAGTCTGTTAGATGTTAGGAGAGCAACTTTTGATTAATAATAATAATCATTACAACTGGAGCAACTATCTACAATACTAAAAACATGAATTTTTCTATCGCAAGGATTAATTTTTTGTGCAGAATTTGTACATTTTAATTTTATTCATACACACTATCAGTTCTACTCGATCTCCATTCCCCTTGCCTCCCTCCCTCCCTCCCCCCCCCCAAGAAAAAAATCCAAGCCTAGACATGGAATTTACAGCATTCTACCGCACTTTTCAATAAGGACATCGAACTGTCTTAAAAGGGTTTGAAATTTTTCGCCTTGACATTTCCTCTGAGAGAACTTACAGAAACTGGCAACAGTGAGCAAAGTAGTGCTTTTAAGGACAAAAACCCATTTTGTGTTGTATTTCTTGTTTTAAGAAAGACCCATGATATGAAATCAGTACTTATAGGATTGGAAGATGTGCAAATAGCTCTCACCTACCACGCACTATAACTTAAACCACAATTAAAGCCGACCACCTCTGATGCACTTATCAGCTCTTTCAGGTTTTCTTCCACATATTAGTCAATGTTTTAACACAGAGATGCATTTCACAGATTAAACATTAAAACAACAAGTGTATTTTTTTAGTGTGCATTTAGGTTATAAGGCTTATTAGGACTCAGATTTCACAATCAGTCTCTAACCGATCTGTCTTAGAATAAACCACATTTCACTTGACAGAAACAATTTTTGCTAGGAGTATATTTTCTATAGTTTAGAAATTTTGCTTCTGGAGGTACAAGGACATTGAAGCATACATTTAAAGAAAACCATTAATCAACACGTCTATATACTGTGCGTCTATGCATGAACTGAATATTCAGCAAAAAGTTTGAAATCATCTGATATATTTTCATTTCAATCGACTCCGAAGAAAGAAAGAACCTTGTCTTTGCTTCTTATGCAAATAAGGCTAAGCTTAGCTACAGTGTAAGTCCTGTATGCTTATGCTATAATTGTTTGAATGCAACATATAAAGATATTAATATAACTGACATTAAAACACACAAAGATCTAATTAACATTCTAAACATAACAAGACAGAACTTAACATAACACATATACGCAACACAACATAACATACACATTAACACAACATCAACAGTAGATATGAAGACACACTGATGTCCGCTCATGTTTGAAGTGAATTTTCAAAAACAATCATCAAATAAACATCTAATTAATTAAAAGTACCATGAAATTATAGAGAATAGAAATTACGTCTGATTTTTAATTTTTTTTTTACTTTATTTTTTCCCCGAATTTCTACGCAATGCTCCTGTCGGATGCACGGACCGATACACAGACAAAGACGAACGTACTTAATTAATTAAGAGCAAGACTGATTACCGATGGAGTTTGGATCCAACACAGTATGTATGACTGTGTGTTCACATATCTGTATTTTAATTACGGACTTTGAAAGTATACAGTAGCAGCCTGCATTGGTTGCGTTCCCATGGGAGGGTATCGAATAAACATGGCTGACATTTAGTTTTCTGACGTCATAGTTTAACAAAAATGGAAATTCGGTCGTCTTTTCTATACGACTCTGATGGCGTTCAAGATAAATCACCTCGCTAATACCGTGAATGCATGTGTAATGTCTGGTTAAATTAATGACGACGTCGGTTCGTCAGTAAGAGGGCTACTTGTTTAGCGAAGTATCATCCATTTTGTATTCATTTTATTTATATAGATGATAAATAAATCTAAAGAAAAATTGGTTCTGACTTCCAACTTTAACACACAGCATCTAAATATGAGATAAAGTAGCTTCCATTTTTTGACAAAATTTGCAATACATCATTAACACTTTAATCTGAGATAAAAAAGAGATTTTTTCTTTTTGGCAGAGTTTTTTTTCCCTTTGTAAAATAGCTCAACGAATCACTTAGAAGACATTACAGACCATTTTACAACTAGAAGGAGCTGTTTCCTAGATGGCAAACATAAATAGTCCCCAAAAAATCATATCGGAAGGTAGGAATAAGATTGATATACATGTAGGTAAAGTGTCACAAGGAAGTATTGGCATTTTCTAAATTGCATCATTTACACTCCTTTTGATGTGCAGAACTTATAATGCAGCAACAACGTTGCACATTATTTGAATCTTTGCATTTTGTTATTGCCCTGAAAGAAAAAAAATGTGATCTTGAGGTGTTGACTGCCTCCTAGTACATCTATGTTATACGTGTTAAAAATAGTTCGGTCTGGCATTATTTACGGAGAGATCTAAAGGGTCTGTCTGGCGATTTGATACATGAGTGATTTATCCTCTAGGCTCATCACTTCTTTCACACTTAAACGTAACCTGTATCTTTGTCTTTCTTGCAAATGTCACATGACTCACATCGTACAAGACCAAAATATTTCTTTATAAAATCGAACATAAATGATCATTTTAGTACTTTTCCATGTGATTCACCATGAAAGCATCCAGTGTAAGGTTTCAAACAAGGTTTTTAGTAAAAATAATGGTAAGGTAAATTTTTATAAGAAACGATCACGACTTTGTAAAATCGTTCTATTAATTATGGAACGGTTCAATGAAGTAAATTGGAAGTAAATCCCTGGTGTCTATCTAATTAAAATAAAACTGTTAGCAAACTGCTTATCCACTAGATAGCCTGTGTAATAGAATGTGTAAAAGTAAGTTGGCCTGACGTTTCGATCCTAGCGGGATCTTCTTCAAAGGCTAAATGACAATGACATCTATCTAATTAAACAGGTTTACATATGATGATCTTCAGAAAAGCAATGGGAAATTGGTTTATTTCTACATTTAAATAGACATCAAATTACTGTTAACAGTGTTACATGTGATGGCACGACAAATTTGCCAACATTCAACTTACTTAGGTCTCTGATAAATAATCTAGTTTAGCGACATCTTTGAGTTCAATGTTTCATTGAAAGCATGTCCAACATTTGATTAAATACTTTGATGGTCATCATACCTTAGTATTGAATGACAGTTTCGTCAATAACAGGAATATATGCTAAATCACAAATTATACCACTTAGTAAAATTTCTTCTAGGCAACTTTTAGACTTTGACGATGCAATTGCTTCACATTAATCTTTCATTCACTTTGACAGCTTCTGACAACTGAAACTATGCAACATCTTACAAAATTTATTGGAGAATTTTGAAAACACATATAAGTCTAAAAATGGTGGGTGAAGAATCAATTCTGCTTTCTCTCCCAGAAGTTGAAAACAGGTCAAGCTGGGAGTATAAGTCTTGTAACGACAACCCAATCACATGATGTAATTTCCCAATCACATGATATAATTTCCCAATCACATGATTGTCATTTGCCAATCACATGATGTAATTTGCCAATCACATGATGTAATTTCCCAATCACATGATGTAATTTCCCAATCACATGATGTCATTTGCCATATGAACAATTGAACTAAATGAGTTTGTAAACTTCATGAAACATACAGTCCATATGTGTCAAACCTAACATGAGATTAAAAAAGAAACTACACATAAAAAAGAAAAGATAAAAAGAAAAAGATTATCGACCCTGGCAACCTTCTGCTCTAATTCTTGCATCTGAATTAGGCCAGGCTCAACTACAGCTGCAACAAGTATGATGTACTCTCTTTAACATTTTTTTGGCTCTTAAGGGTTTCTATAACAGGTTTGCTCACAAGTGACATAATTCCAAACCTGAAACGCGAGATGCTACTACGGTAAAGTACATTCTAAGCAAGCCAGCTATTGAAATGATGAACCTCATATATATATGTATATAGGATTTTCCAACTCACTACAATTTCAATTATATATTTATATATATATATATATATATATATT